>OZ010793.1:504757857-504790857 GCA_963932465.1 Maratus speciosus | reverse complement strand
CCCTATGAAAATTAAAGCGTCGTCTTCCTCAGAAATAATCAAGAGAGCTTAAAGAGTTTAATTAATTTTTAAATGAAAAAGTTTAAAAGATCAAAAATTTTCAATTGTTTAAAATTATTAATTTTAAAATTATGAAAAAAATGTTAAATTGAAATATATTTTAAATTGCAATAAATTATTACGTTTATAAGAATTATTGAAGAAGTGTCTGCCCGACTTGATATTTTGGAGTTACAGTAACTAATCAATCATCAAAATATATAACTCCACCCCCACTGAAATTTACATTACTTCCCCATCCTTTGCTCAGACAGCATAAAAAGTTTTATATCTTTTTTTTTTTCAAATACTAGGGGGCTCGGCCCCCTACGAGCTACGCTCGCTTACCCCCCGTTCAGACACTGCAGTCTCTAAAAGCACGCTAATTTGATCGGCTTTAAAAAGATTTTGGAAGATTGAATTATAATTAAAAAAACAAAGGCGATTTCCCTATAAACGGGTTTCTATTCATTTCTCTTTGATTGGGGAATTTTACGGAAAAATCAGCTGCTGTTAAAAGATACAATAGCATTTCAAAATTATCTAATATAAAAGGAATTAAGTAAACAGAGTCTTTGTCTCCCGGTATTTTTTAACAAAGCGAAAAGAAAGTCCTTTTAAATAAGACATTTTAAATATATCGTTTTAAATCTGACGTAATTTTCACCAAACTTATCTTTCCCTTTTTAATATTCACGTGAAAATACTTTTATTAGAAATGAAATATTATTTGCGCGGTCCAAAAAAACAAGTAATATAAAAATTTTGTTTTTAAAGTCAATTCCTGCTTAGGTCATCAAAGAAAAATTTAATATAATCCCTTAAGCTAATATTAGTTTTTGTTGCATTAAAATATCTCAATTAGTTGATTTTCTATAAACAAGTAGGTTTACAATGGAAGTCTATGGGAATTTCGCAAAATATTAGAGATATCGCCAAGTTGGCGTTACTTTTAGCAACTCATTTTGGTCACAAAATTTAGCGGTATTTGGCGACAAAACAGGGTCCCCCCTATGGTAACCCCCCTTGTAGATATGAAGACGCATTAAATTCTTCAATAACCAATGGCCGCCATGTCTCCCATGTAAAACTAAAATTAATTAATTAAAATTTAATTAATTAATAAAAATTTGAAAAAACTGTATTAACATCAATTGTCATCCAGTACACGATTAAAAAAATTTATTTCAACTTGATAGGATGAATAATAAGTATTTTATTAACGATTGAAAATTTGAACAAGATAAATAAATAAATAAATAAATAAATATAGGGAGAGTGTGAACTAATAGTAGGAATTGAAAAAAAAAAAAAATAGTTGAAAAGTTCATCTCAAAATATCAAGTAAATGTCTCGCGCTATTTTTAAATTTAAACTGTTTTGCAATATTATTTTTTGTTCATTTTACGTAATAAGTGTAATGTGACGTAAATGTGATGTAATTTCTCCTATTTAAGACTTCTAACGCATGTTAATGAATTTATTATTTTACAATATCCTTTCTCTGTTAAAATTCACGTGTAATTATAGATGAAGCAATTTTCAATAAGTTCCTGCTTTTTATACGTAATTATTTAATTCTAATTTGAAAGTTTTTTTTTTCTGTTTATAATAGTCACATGTAAATAAATTTTTAATTTGAAGCAAACATTATTGTTTCCGTTGTTTATACAGTTGGCAATATTTTAATACGCGTAGAAATCTACTATTCTTTAAAAATAATAAATTTTAATGTTTAAGTGTAGAATAATGGCGATTCAAAAATGCATGCATTTTTTGGAAAATTTTTTGGGCCAGGCCTAATTTAACTGACTTTTAAATGGACCAGGCCACGCTGATACAATGTTTTCATACGGCTCAAAACTAGGACTGAAATTTTTGGGCCGTGAAGACTAGGAATGAAACTAGGCCCGGCTCTGTACAGAAAAATTAAGTTAGGCCCGGCCCGAGTGCCGTGAATGAAAATCGGCCCGAGCCCGGCCCGTGCAGATCTCTACATCCTTACTATCCCTTTTTTTCCCTTACTGTCCATTTTTTCCTATACTGTCCCCTTTTTTCCCGTGCCGTCCCTTCTTTAACACCCCTTTAAGACAAAGTTATACCAAAATTTTGTACTAAAAATACTTCATTGTTATTATTTCTTATTTGAATGTCCTGTGGGTACTACGCAAATTCATTTATAAGTAAAAATTTAGAAGAAAATGATAAAGAAAATTTAAGTCGCAAGTTTAACAACCTCAGTTAAATAATAAAAAACATTTCACTGGTGACCATTTTTTCTTTATTTTGAATCATTAAGGCATTCGTCTATTAGATTAAAATGTTATTTTAGCAAGTTTAATTTCACCAGATTTTTATTCCTGAAAGCCAAAAGATTGTGAGAATGCCCCATATCCTGTTGGTGAATGAAGCAAGACTTTTGAACCCAGATATGTATATGTCTCCTTAAACGCTTAGAGCAAACTGTAGATAGTATTCTACAATAGGTTATCAGAATAACTAACTATCCGCTTCTGTCAATCCGAAATATGGCAAGGTTACTATATTTCATTAAATAAAAAAAAAAATAAAAATAAAAAAATCAGGACAAGTGCGAGTAGGACTCGCAATCTGAGGGTCCTGTACTATTATGTTATATTACCGACACAAAAAATTCCCTGACAATGGGCGTTAATACCATTTGGGGAAATTTATGAGGCTGTCACTTAATAAATCGACATAGATTTTTTAATTTAGGATTTTTTTCCCTTTACATGCAGGGTCGGACTGGGTCAATGTAAAGGGCGCAGACCTTGGATTTTCAAAGGGCGCAAAAATTTTAACCAACTCAAGTCAATTTTATTTGCTTGTGTTGCATCTGGTTTGACAAGCTTTGACACACTCTCATAGAACAAATTAATAATAATGACTTTGCCATATTCTCCGTGGATGTTTAAAGTTCCATCAGACCTACTGAATACTACGCAGTTTTTAAAACAAATCATGTATATATCTAAAAGCTCCAGTAAGTTGAACACAGATTACCTTGTAGTAGATGAGTGATATTAAGACTAGGGCTTTTTTATTTCTTCTTTTATCGATAGATATCTTGGGAAAACAAAAAGTGATCCCCCCTACCAATTCCCATAAAAATGACCGTATAAAAAAGACAAGGTAACAACTGCTTTGGGATAATGTTTACTATTAATTGTTTTTTATAAATTTTGCTTTGAATGCTGTCTACATATTAAAAAATACATGAATGTTGATTTTTCTAATAGTAACATCCACTTTTGACACCCTATTTGAGTTTCTAGCTAGCCAGGAAATTTATAAAGTGTTTATGCTTTTCTTAAATCTTTATGCAGTTATAAAACAAATATGTTAGGTGTTTATCCCTAAATTTCGGAAAATAAATTGAAGATCTTAGAAGAAAAAGTACCGAAAACATTCAATTAGTCACCAGTAAAATTGTACAAGAATTATATATTTATTAAAAATTTATTTTTGATCAAAGAAAATCCTACAAAATATTTCTGGTACATTTCTAAGATTTTTTCTGTGGCTCGTTTGATTACAGGTAACGCCCCACCTTATGTTATGAAAACGAAAAATTTCTCTACATCTTGAAAACTAGTTATTCAAATGACTTCTACACATCGATGTTTTTAACAATTATGGTTTGTTCCTAATATATTTTTTAATATAACTAAATTAATAGTTTTCTTAATTAAAAATAGTTTTTGAATAGAAAAAATGTCTGGAATAAGTTTGGGTCTATTCAGTATATCTCTTTAATAAATTAATAAAAAATGAATCAGATAAGTTTTATGAAGATACAAATTAAGTTTCTCAAATGGATTTAACTTAAAAATCTTCAAATTTAAACGCTTCTAACCCTTTCAAGATTTAAAATGATGCATATAAACAATGCCTTTTTCCGGGCTGTCTCGATACAAGAAACTCAAATAAGATGTAAAAAATGGGTGTTATTGTTTGAAAACTCAAAGTTGGTACTACTTTCATAAGTAGATGACTTCATAAACCTAATTTATACATAGCACTAATTAGTAGATATTATTTTTAGTCGATTGGTACTTACATATTTTTTTACGATTATTATTAGGGTAATTAGTAAGGAGTAATCAGATTTTTTTCCCACTTATCACCATTGATACACTGAGGATCTTTAGAAAAGCTAACCACCAGGCACCAAAAAGAGTTGCTTGCAGTGCTGCTAAGGGCTTTAACCTATTTCTTAAAATATTCCTTTAACGTAATATGAATTAGTTATCAAATCAGTTTAAAATGTCATTATTTCAATTTCTGTTGCAATCTGACAACAATTGCTTTTTATGTACTACGATTTTTTTTTATTATTCATATTATTAAAAAAGTAGCATTTTTAAATGTGGAATCTGCAGGTGTCTCACTCACCACACCCAAAAAAATTTCAGTATGGAAACTTCGTTTAAAAAACATTTATGTTTAGAACAAAAATGTAGTTTCTATAGAAATGAAAATTTTCAGAACTAAATCCCATACTTCATTCGTTCTTTTATAAAAGTACCATATAATACAGGGTATTGGAATGCTGAAATATAAGGCTATTTGAATATGAAAATAATACTTGTTTGTGAAAATAATAGCTATTTTCTATCCTTAAAAAATGATTTTATGCATCCATAAAGTGATTTATTGATATCGCACTATAAAAAAGTTTCTACAGAAAAAATATACTCTAAAAAATTCGTTTTGTTAGTCTAAAATCGCTAAAATAATTGAGTAAAATTACTATTCTCAGCACACTCTCCCCATGATTTGCAAAACTGTTGTCATTGTTAGAAATCAAGGGAAATATTTAAGTTTCATAATTGAGAGAAGTGCACTAGGTATTGTATTCAAGCAAACTGCAGAATCCCGTAGCCAGTATTAAACCGATTTAAAATAAAAGGAGGAGGTTTTCATTTCGACGCATATATATTTTTTGTTTTTATGTATGTTCACAGATTATTCCGAAACTACGCGACCGATTCAGATTTCATCAAAATTAGGCCAGTACATTTTCAGAAATTAAACACAAATCAAAATAAATAAATAAATAAATAAACATTTTAAGTAAACATTTAAAAAATTTTTTTAATAAAACATTTTAATATTCATATGAGTCTTTTTTGATTAAATTAAACATTTTTTTTTTTCAATGTACATTAGGGTGGGTCGAAAAAACCGAAATATTTATAATCGAAACGTAATAGCGCGGAAAAGTTGCCTTTTGTAAAAAAGATAAAATACGTAAAATATTACACCGATTGGTTAATATCTTTTACCTCCGCAAGGGGGTCAAATTTCGAAAAAATCGCAAAAAACATACTTTTAGCAATTTTTTTTTTTTTAAATTATCCAAACATACTTATTCAATTTCTAATAGAACGCAATAGCCACGCCAAGATATTAGTAATGTAACATTAACATTTCATTTTTGTGACATCGTTGCTTTTACTGCCACAACAGGGCCAAAATTTCTAAAAAAAATGTTAAAAATTAAAGTTTTTCATTTTTTCAATTTTCATAACTTTTGTAATGTTTTCAGATTTTTTACATTTCTAATAGGCTGGGAAAGGCATTTTATGTTGTTAATTTCATGCACATTGTTAACCATGATCACTGTAATTCTATTTAAAAAAAAAAAAAAAAAAAAATGCTCAATGATAGAAACACCTGCAGCTGCCTGCACGTAAAATTAATTTTTCGCTGCCAGAGGGCCACGTTTCCCTTTGTTAGTTTTTTTTTTTTTTTTTTTTTTTTTTTTTTTTTACTCTAAATTTTGATGGCCCTAAAGATAGAAATATCTGCCAGGTTAAAGAGGTGGCAAAGTTTCATCTTTGCGAAGTCAAGGAGGAACATATCTCTTTGTACTAGAACCAGGTCTGAATTATTTTCGTCATTTGACCCCATCGTCTGGCAAGGCGACTTCTATATGCAATGACATTATAGATTTTTTGAAGAAAAATAAAATCCCGACTGGAATAATAATTGCAGTTGAATTTCGCGGAACTGTCTTCAAAACAGGATGCAAAGGTGGTGTTATAGTAGGATTAGTTGAGAACAACTTTTAAAAAACCACTTTATTGGCTTCCTTAACCTCACTTCAATGAGCTTCCACTGAGACGTCTTTTCAAACATCTTGATGACAAAAAACAGGTTCTCTATCATATTGTGGCCCAATTGGTTGATCTCTTGCGATTTGCGAATTATTACCAATTGCAAAATTTAAGCCAATTTAATCTGATCACCTAGCTATTGATAAAGATGATTTGTCAACTGACCAGAAGTATATGTCTGAAATATTGCAAGCTCTTTCAACACGCGTGTATACAATTGACCTTTTTTGCTGAGTCCCTGGTCAAATATTTCACGCAAGGTGGATCATTACTGCTATTCGAATTTTGAGACTCTACGTTGGAACAAAGAAACCCTCTTCTTAACTTGTCATACTCTTTGAGTACATCCTGAAAATGTACTGCATCAGTTGGTTCACAATTAAAATGAATCACTCATGTTTTCCAGAATCTGTGCACAATGGTTAGTAACTTACGTTACTTGACAGATAATCTACGAAAGATTACAGTTCCTGCATTTTCACCAAATGACTATTTCGCAAATTATACAAATAGCCTCTTTGGAATGATACCATATGAAGAGGAGAACAGCAAGGCCCCAGCCATGAAGAAAATTGCAAAAGCACGAGGTTCTGTGGACTAGAATAGTGCCATCCGTCACTTTATCATAGCAGACTTCAAGACTGAAGCTTAAAATTGTATGGCTTTAGTCTACTGACAAAACTGAAAACTAACGGAACCACCTGTTATGGTTTCTTTATCGACGAAAAACGCTGGTGAGTTTAAAATGTTCGATTAAAGATACCAGCTATTATAACTTTTCTTGTATCACTCAATCACTAGAAAGATGCGTGAAATTATTCATTGAAGCACTGATAAAGTTTGTTTACTAGAACAGAGGGAGGATCATATCTGATCAGTTTTGGCCTCTCGAGAAATAATGGCTTCATCTGAAAGCAAGTTATATTATAAAATTCATTTACATTAAATTCTTCTTCATTTTAAGTTTATTTAACTCGTTTCGGTTAAACATCTCTATATTTTAATTAATAAAATACTAAAACATTTTGCTCATTTTATATAATTTTTGTGGCATGAATTGGCTGTTATGAAGTAAAACATCAGTAGATGAAGCGATCGTCAAGAAAAATGAATGATTAACTTTATTTTCAAGTCTATTACAAATAGTTATAAAAAATTATGATATATTAATAGATATAAAGTAAAATTATTTATTTCTAGACATATTATAGAAATTATAAAAATTTAGAAAAAAAAATGAAAAATTGAAATTTTTGAAATTTTTACAAAAAATATGGTATTTTTGCGGCAAATAAAGATATGATTTCATCATAATGAACATTTACCGGGACATTTCTCATATCTTCATGTAGCTATTGCGTTCTATTAAAAATTGTATTGGTATGTTTGGATAATTTTAAAAGAATGATAAAAAAAACATGTTTTTTGCGATTTTTTTAAACTTTGGCCCCCTTGCGGCGGTAAAAGATATTAACCGATCGATGTAATATTTTAGAAATTTATTCTGTATTACAAAAGGCAACTTTTCCGCGCTATTACATTTCGATTATAAAAATTTCGGTTTTTTTCGACCCACCCTAATGTACATACTATTAATATCTTCATAGTTATTTAACCGTGGAAAATCTGTCATTAAATAAAACGAGAATTACTATCGAAAACGACAGTAGATTTTATGAATGAGAAAACGCTGTCCGCGAGATCCCACAGCTTGCAGGATTGTAAATCCAAAAGTATCATAGGGCTACCACAGACAACTATTTTTATAATCTGTTCGCACCAGTGTTTTTCTAATATAAATTTTGAAGTATATTTCTCTTGCAAATGCTGCCAAAGTGTCTGTTAAGGATTTCTGTTTTAAGAAAGTGGTGCCAGTAGAATTAAAAAATAATCGCTGTGGCAGCCCTGGTTTTATCAACTTTGTATTTTCCGAAAAGAAAGATCATGTTTTTCCAATCAACAACAAAATTCATACAAAAAGTTTTTTGCCTTCTGATACTTCTCTCCTTTTTTTTACAAGTTGCTTTTCAAAAAGCACGATTATAGGTGCATTCAGGGACGGCTTTAAGGGAGAAGGGCGGGAGAGGTACTAAAAGAAAAGGTCTGAAAATATGCGAAATATTTGGTTAAAATCTGAAAGATATCAATCAAAGAAGAGGTGAAAAACATTTCGTTCAGGGCGCCATGACTACTAAAGCTCTCATTGGGTGCATGTTTTCTCTTTGAATCGCATGCAAAGATGTCCCCTTTGGTTTCCAATCCTAAAATTGTTACGACACATTTCAAATTTCTTTGGGATAATAAAAATATACCTTTGATGTGCTATCTGTCTATTAATGGATGATTATCCCTAAACGAATTCTCGAAATATAGTACACTAATCAGAATGTATGAGCACAAAGAATGAAAATATATTAGGGCGGCTTAGGTACTTAGGGGCGCGAACTTTTACCTGGACGAGGGCGCACCGGCCCTTGGGCCGATGGGCCGGCGGGCCAGTCCGAGCCTGTTTACATGTGCTATAAGAACTTCTTTCATTCTAAATTTCAAGTTTCCAGGTCAACCGGAAGTACCTATAGGTTTTAATCTGAAAACTTATAAGGTGCTTCCCGTTTACCTAGAACTTTAAAATTTGGCACGAAGAAAGGTCTTACAGCACATGTAAAGAAAAAAATCCGAAAATTATTAATTTATAATTCTATGTTGACTTATGACGTGATTTTCCAATAAGGGTTGTTCCGTTTTTAGGTGGGACCCCACCAGTGGTTGAGAGGTTCTGCTCTCGAAGCTGGTAGACGGGAGGTGCTGAGTTCGATCCCAATCGCGTCTGTCGGCCTAATCGTTCGGAGTTTTCGTGGTTTTCTTCGAGCCATGGATTTCCATGCGTAAATACGCGTTAGGTTCCCTTAGAAAGACCCCCACGAAAAGCACTCCCCCATCGGGCTTATATCCCTAGTGTAGATAATCGGCCGTCAAAAAATCAACCAACCAACCAATCAACAACCGTTTTTAGGTGCGTTCGTAATTATATAAATACGTAGCACCTATAGTTGTCGTCTGGTCTGCCGCATATAACAGCGCAAAAGCTACCCAACCGAATGGTTTGGAATTTAATATCTATAATCATTGCAGAATTTTGTCGAGTCCTTTCAAATTTATGAAAATCGAATCAAAACTTAAAAAGATATTAATAAAAGTTTTCTCCATTCTATTAAATTCTATCATACGTCATTAATTCAACGATATCCCATGATAGGTAATGATTATAGGTTGCCATAGTGATTATGTCTTATTTAAGATCGAGTCCTGTTATTTCCGTATAAATGAATTTAATATATATATAATCGTAATAAATTTTGTATTCATGCATTTTTGAATAAGAGTGCAACATTTATTGTCCCGAGATCTGAATATTTATAAAACTTGTTATAATACGAACGCACCTCATTTGCCATGTTTGACGTACAATTTCCGACTTTTTTGTTTTGAGGTATGAAACCCTAAAAACAGGCATAGGACAAAAATCATTCATTTACAATTGTAAATAAGCATAAATGCCCTTTTATCTTTACTGCTTTACACAACTTTTAACGTATTTTTAATATCTTTGAATCCGCTCAAATTCAATTATACATTATTGGATATAGTTTTTCTTTCATATGTACCAAGTTCTGCAACTTGCTGATAAATTTCCCCCATAAGTCTTCTGTATATCAATCCTCCTGTATTTGTGCAACAACTTAAAGATGTAAATTGGAAATAACCTTTTTTTAAATAGATGCGTTGACATTGAAATGTTATCCACAGATGTGCCTTCTCTTTTATAATACATCAACGGATGCTTGGAACATATCCATAAAGGAATGGAGAAAAAACATATTTAATGAAATCATTTTTTAAAAAAATGTTCCAATCGCAATAGTGGTTTGGAACAAGACCAAAACAAAAACAAGAGCGAAACATCATGCACCAGGGCATAAATTATGAAACACTTTCCAACGATAACAGCATACTATAAAGAAATTTCATTTTTCCATATACAGCCAGGGGCGTGCCGAAGGCTGTTTTAGTGGGGGGGGGGGGGGGTGTGAACTGAATTTTGCCGACTGCAAGATCGGGTGGTGAGAAAGTCTTTGTGATAGCCCCCCCCTCCCCCCCTCAGTGACGGAGTCAACTGTTCTAGAATACTGTGAATTTATAAAAATCACTAAAAGTCTTAAGTGTTCACCTGCATTCTCCTTAACCACAGTCGAAATTAAATGTTATTCAGTATGTGTAATATTTTTTTAATTATTTTATTATATAAGTAGAGTTGAGAATCCTGTTACTAATTAGGATTCTGCTTACGATTTAAAAGGAAATGTGTACGGATGTACCGTACATTAACCAGTTCTGAAAAGTAACAATTTAAGAATGTTGAAGTACTTCGGAATTTATATTTCTATAAATAAAACCTCATGCTGTAGTGAAATGTAAGTGTATAAATTTTAAAATACATAAAAAAGACAAATCTTGCTTGCTAAAAATAAGATATATATTAGTATAAGAGACTAAAAATTATCCTTCTACATTTTTAAATTATCTCCCACCTATCCTTCAGATTATCCCATTTTCCAGCTACACTGTCTAAATCCAACATGTCAGTTATGTCTGTTTCACAGGTTAATAGCATTAGTTCGTCCAGTCGCTCTTCTGACATGGTGATACGCAAGTAATTTTTTACTAACTTTAACCTGCTGAAACTTCTTTCATTACATGCCAATGTTACTGTAATAATTAAGGCCAACTTCTAGGCCAAAGAAAGGTTAGGATACAAATGAGCCTTCCCCACAAGTTTTTGCGCTGCTGCGCCAATTGTATCCAATTCAGAACTAGCTATTTCTGAGGACATGAGATCAATTTCGCATTCCAAGTTATCTATATCTTTGAGATCATCAGGAAATAATTGACATAGTTTAGAAATGTCCTCGGTAGAGCTATACTTGATCCTTGATGGAAGGAGACAGGCCAGTGGTTTTTACTTTCTCAAATACCGACTTAGGAATGTCTCCAAATGCAGTTGTAAGCCAATCTACCACCTTCAAAATTTCTGCTTTAAAATAATTCTGTCGTGTAAATAGAACTGCAGTTTCAGGATTTTCGCCGATCTTCGATGGAGGCCTCCGTCGCCTCTGCCGCAAATTGAACTCATAATCTTGATTTATTCCATGTGTCTCACAGATGTTATCAGCTTCTTTAATGATGTTCATTATTGCCGCCGCGTCATCATTCCGGAGTTTCTGAATGCTTTCGTAAGTTTTCTGCATTATGACGGTTCCCTCTAAAATGTTCAGGTCTTCACGTTGCAATTGCTCTGTTGCTAACTTTGTCTTAAAAATAATTGTTTTCATTGCAAGTAAAGAAACAATGAAATCGTATGACATCATTTTGCTTCTTGACCCTGCCACCTTAGCTCGAGCATCCTTGTCAACCTTCATGTCTTCAGAAATAATTTGCAGAGTATGGATGAGGGCATCATAGGACAATAAAATATCTCTGACTGAATCCGCTCACATAGTCCATCTTGTCTTCGACAAAGATTTCAAGGTAAGACTCTTCTGAAGAACTTCAATTTTCTCTCTCAGTATGCCGAATCGCCTTGTACTCACTGAAAAGAAGTTAAACGAGATCCTGAATACTGTCGTAGAAATATTTTATTATATTGCTTTCTTCGCACGCCAGTTCAACACATAAATTCACTTTATGCGCGAGGCAGGGTATGTATAAGATAGATCTACAAGCTATTTCTGAAAGTTTTGATTGCCAGTCTAAAATGCGGCCGGACATTGATGACGTGGTGTCGTAAGACTGTGCATGAGCTTCAGAAAGCGATATTCCAACTGATTGTAGAAGGGGGGTGAGGGGAGAGGGGCTATACAGGAGCCTTTTCAAAAGATAATTTTACATCTGGATGATCTGTTTGAATATGACTATGCAGGCCTCTAATAGAAATGCAGAAATATCTACATATTGTACATTGAATCCGTATTCCTTTCTGGAGGTCGATGTCTTCATTCGGATGAAATTTTCTTATATGGCGATATAAATTTATTTTTTTCTGTGAAATGTGTGTGTATGCGATCACAGTGTGTGCATAAAATTTTCACTGAATTACCCGTCATCATGCGACAAAAACAAACTTTTGCAAATCGCTGTTCTTCTGTGCCCGTGACTTCATCTTTTAAATGCAGCAACATCAAATAACTAGCGCCAAATCCAGAGCCAAGAGGTCACCAAATTCTAAGAATCAGTCCATAGCAGAAGGGAACAATTAAAGATGCTACATGGGAAAACTTACAATAGAGATTGCAACAACCACCCCCTCCCCCTTCCTTTCAAGAAAGTCTCAAATTCTCAGAAACGTGATTCTCTCTCTATATCTATCACATCCATTATCTAGCAACCCCTCCCTCCTACACAGAACCATACACAATCTTCCTTGAAAAGTTCTTTCTTTTCCCCTTTAAAGACGGACAACAGAGAATTGAAATGATACTGACGACGGAAGAGGGTACTTTTTGCAGGGTGTATTCTTAGCCTTCTCACCGCCGCGAACTGATATATCCGTTCACTAAGCTGCAGGTTTCACTGCAATGGAATC
Source organism: Maratus speciosus (assembly GCA_963932465.1). NCBI lineage: Eukaryota > Metazoa > Arthropoda > Arachnida > Araneae > Salticidae > Maratus > Maratus speciosus. Next base: position 504,778,035 of record OZ010793.1, on the reverse strand, counting down.
ATTATTTAAATTAATATAATTATACAGACATAATCCAGTTTAAAAAAATAAGGTTATGATTAATATCTTCAAGGCTTATATACCTATACTTAATAAAAAAATTTATATCATGTTGGAAAAAACATCTTTTTTTATCATTAAAAACATAATTAAAGAGAAAACAGCATTACAATTTCGCCCTTTAACTCAGCGGTCAGGGGGTTAACTTTCCGACTATTCTAAATTTTACCAACTCTTCCAAATAAGTGGGGGGGGGGGTGTTACACCCCCAACATCCCCCCGCTAGGCACGCCCCTGTATACAGCGAAATGAGATATCCACATAAGTAATTTAAAAAACACATAATTCAGCAAAAATTCATTTTCGCTCAAAAGTGGTATGCTTCAGCCAGTGGAAATGACGTCATGTGTAATAGAAAATACGCATTTTCTTTCATAAAACTAGTCCTTTTCAATACATTTATATCAAAATGATTTTCAACAATTTTTCATTCTCCTTTTACTTAGTTTAAGGTAAGGGCGATTCTGAGTAAAAAAAACTTTTCGGAAATCCACAACATATTTTCTGAAAGGTTATACAGGAAGGATTATAAAGGTTATAAAGGAGGAGGGGGGGGGGGGAATTATCCCCCCGAAGCTAATTGCACAGGACAACAGTGGTTCTGTCACAGAACTGAAATTATTTGATTCTAGATCAGTTTTTTGCGCTGATTCCGAATATGCTTTCCGTTTTTCTGTAGGTGGTCCAGTTTTTGAGAAATTTGCATATTTAAGTTTATGCAAATTTAAGCTTTTTTGTGCTATTTTATGCAAATTTTAGATACAATAAATATCACATTGAATTACCCTTTTAGATAATGACTACTGGACTATTTGTTTCAGAAAAAATGTCACGATCTGCATATTCTTAACTGTTATCTGTAACTTATTAAGTCTAATTTTAATATTTTTCAGTGGAGTAATGTTTATACATTACTATCAATTTTAAAGTAGTTGCCACAAAATTAACGTAATGTTCTTTTAGACTAGATTTTTATGCTGATTTCAAATTCGCAATCTGTTTCCTTAAATCACGTCTAGTTTTTGATTAAAATGAATTTCTACTTTTGTACGGTATTGACACAAGTTTGATACAAGATGCTTTTGTAGGGGTGTGTACTTCATTATCAAAAGGGTGAACAGTGTCAGATTCCTATCAGGAGCATAAACAAAAAATTTATATGAGGTCATTGTGCCTAAATGCGATTACCTCTAAATGCGACATTGTTCTTGTACTTAAAATCTTAACGCAAGAATCGTGTATAAATGCTATATAATGAGCTATCCGAACTCAAGTAACAAATCACGAAACATTTCTCTGCATTTAAAAAGTTTTCTTTAAAAAAAAAAAAAAATCCATTAAAATAGACATCATTCATTATAAAAAGAAATCCCTAAATGAGGCAAAAAATCCCGAAAGTGGTTCACGGTTTTCCGTTTTTAAACGTTGAAGATCAAATAACTCTCTGAACGTGAAGTACTAACACTTATGTTTCGTTTACCTGAAGTGTAAGCTTAAGAAAAGGCGACCAATTTTTTAAATTAGAGTTATAAAATATTCTACGCATTTTGGTGACTTCGTTTCCTTCAGCTGCTTGTTAGCGACAAGCTGAATGCCATAAATGCAGAGAGACTTTTAGGGGATTAACGAGGTAAATTTACTTGGTATTTTTCATTAATTGTATTAAAATAATGTGTAAAGCAGAAATTGTGTTTAATTAAGCTGTGTTGGGTTAATAAATTAGGAATTTCAGGGGATTAGGAATTTAGGAATTGATCCTCAGCAGTGTATTTTTTCTTTAACCGGGTACTTAAATATATGTTTAAAATTATCAAAACAGAAAAATATGCGTCTTTAAAGTTATTAATGAAAAATGGCGTAAAAATAGATATGTATATTCGAAACAGAGAATATAAATACATGATTACGGGATTCGCGATACCTGTAGATGATGGAAATTCTTAAAAATCTTTTATAATTATCACTTATTTCTGAAAAAGTGATTTTAAATTATATTAGTCCTGTACATAAAGTTTAGTACAGAAACAGTATCCTGTGAGTTAATGAAGCTTTTTATTTATCTTTCATCAAGTGACCCCGGAGACGGTTCAGAGTAGCTATGCGACAATTTCTGTCACAGCAGTTTAAATAGTCCGCGAGCCAGCAACAGATTTTGATGACCAAGTTCCTCTCGGCCGATAATTTGTAAAATGCTTCAGAGAGATGTATCGTGAAGCTATGTGAACTTCAGCTGCGGTTCCGTGGGTGGGTTGAGCAGCGGTAGAGTCCCAAACACGTAAAAAAAAAAAAATAAAAAATAAATATATAAAAAATTAGTCATTTCCTCCCGGTTGAAAATTTGTCAAATTATAGCTAACCCAATATCTTGAAGAAAAAAAAAGTCAGCTGATTGTAAAGTAGTGGGTAATGCGTCAGCTGGTCACATGAACATGAAAAAAATATACAGGGTGCAAAGGAAAGTCCCTTTAACCTGAAAATACTTGCGAACGGAGAGAGCTACAGCTATGGAAGTGAGGTAACGGTATAGTAAAGTGACTACGCCCGATTTAATGCAAACGACGACAGCGCCCCTAGTGGCGAAATTTGGAAGATAGCTACTGAAAATCGTAAACAAAAAGAGATAGAGATAAATTTTCAATTAGAAAGTTTTAGAGCATAAATTAATTAGTACGAAACGACATTTGGTTCACACGGATAAGATAAATCGTCTCCTGTATACCCGAAAAAAGGTCCGAAATCGATGAGCGAGATTCTACTTTGCCTATTCACATTCCGTAAATGTAGCAGTGCACAATTTCAGATTGTGACGTTGTACTGTGCTGTAATGTCTGTAAAAATTTAATTTCCAATGAATTTAAAATTTTAGATTAACTCTTTCAGGGGCAGAAGAATTCTGTTCGTAAACTGATGAAATAATTTGCTGACACCAGAATATTCAAACGAATTTCTTACAAAATAAAACCCCGCTAATTTTAACTTTCATTACAAAAGCAAAATTTTTTAAAAATATTCTTGCTGCCATTTGTCAGTTTTGGAATTAAAATGGAGGATTTCCATCTACGTCACACTACTGAAATTGTTCACTGCTACATTTACGGAATGTGAATATGCAAAGTAGAATCGTCGTTCATCGATTTCGGACATTTTTGGGTATACAGGCGACGAATTATCTTATCCGTGTGAACCAAATGCCGTTTCGTACTAATTAATTGATGCTATAAAACTTTCTAATTAGAAATTTTGCTTTATTTCTTTTCGTTTACGATTTTCAGTAGCTATCTTCCAAATTTCGCCACTAGGGGCGCTGTCGTCGTTTGCATTAAATCGGGCGTAGTCACTTTACTATACCGTTACCTCACTTCCATAGCTGTAGCTCTCTCCGTTCGCAAGTATTTTTAGGTTAAAGGGACTTCCCTGTGTGTTGCATCATAAAAAATATAATGCATCATTTCCCATTCAAATTAATTTAAATAATATAATTTATTTCAATTTTACAACTTAAATTAACATTTTCAAACACCTAATTTCTAATCACAAGTTTTAAACTTATAATGTAAATTTTAATGATAAATAATTCAATATTTCCTTATTTTTCAATGTAAACATTATCTCTTATTAAGATTATTTAAGTGCAATTAGTATTTTATTATATTTCAGTAATTTAACTTTCAAATTTCTTTCAACATACATCGCGAATGTGTAAACACATCGGAATTTTCTAAGTCTAAAATATAAAAAATGGAAATCTTTTATTTATCAATATTTCCCTTTTAAATCATATTATGTGGATAGAAATATTTATTTCTAGCCGATTGCAAAATTTTCAGTGACTTGTGGTAAATACTTTGGCAGAAATACGCAAAAATGTATTTTCTATCTTTTCTCATTTTTAATTTCGGCGCGCGACGCCATGAGATCATTCTTTCCGACATTTTGAAAGTTCCAACAAGAAGGGTATTCCCCTTTGCCAAACAGACGCTTAGTTCAAAACCGGACGTCTGCTAAATCGTTTAACATTCCTTTTGGAACACGCACGTTGTGTGTGACGTCAGGCGCGGGGAGGATAGGCGTTTTTAATTGGCTGGCGCGCTCTGTAATGGCTTTTCATGTTTGAAACTCTTCTGGAAAAGTCATCATTCTTCACCAGGGAGCCGTTGGAGCAAGTAACTTGTGGGGGCTGCGACGCCGTGCTTTTTGAGCCGGTTGTTGCGGCAGAGGAGTTCGGCGAGCGAGTGAGAAGAGTTCGACGTTTCGTTAGGCCTTAGCGGCCGTATATCATCTAAAGGAAATATAATATTTTTCTCTTCAAGAAACATTTCTAAGTAAATTTCATGGAACATTAATTGAAAGCCCTGAATGGTTCTTCTGCTCATCGACATTTTATTGTTCTTCGATCAACAAATATGAATTGAACATCTGTTTTTTTGTCGATGCGATAAATGGTAAATTGCCTATGGAGTAGCGAACTGAAATCGTCAAAATCTGCATTCCTGAAGGAAGTTTTCAAACATCCTATTTCCAATTTTCCAAATCCGTAACTTCTTATTCGGTTCAGATTCGCATTGAATAAAAAGAAATAGAATCTACATTCCTGAAGGAACTTTGTCTTCAGCGTGTTTCCAGTTGTCTACAGCGTGTTTCCAGTTTTCCAAATACAATAGTCCTTCTACGTCCCTAGTTGATCTTGACTTTACACTCCTGAACTTTAAGCCCTAGTTTAACTTTACATTCCTGAACTTTAATCCCTAATTTAACTTTACATTCCTGAACTTTAATCCCTAATTTGCAAAAAGAAATATTACGTAAACTTCTGCTTTTTCTTAGATGATAATATGTCTCTAATTGTCTAAAATTATAGTAAATTTTACATTCACTTTGATAATCTTTACATAATTCATAATGTAAGAATGCATTCAAATCAGCAAATTTTATATATGTTTAAATAAACGTCATTTGTGAATTATCTTTCTGTGTTCAAGTACTTGGGTGAGTGTTTACTTTTCTTTATTTTTTTTCAGCTACGATAACTAGTAAACATAATTTTATTTGATCTTATATAATTTAAAATAATTCTAAAAAAACCACATTTGGCAATGTCAACCACTTACGTCATCGGCTGTAGTGTAATTTTGAGCTTATGAATCGGAATTAATTTTGTTCAATTCAAACTTTGGATTGAATTTCACTCTCCAATTCATTAAGCCCAACTTTACAGTACATTAATGGTGCCGTTAACTTAGTGATTTCATTCTTGGAGTTATTGTTTTAAGCATTTTTAATATTAATTTTTTCTTTTCATTCATAGGCATTAATTGATGCCATAACTTTAAAGATCGGAGATCGGGTTTCATTACTTTTTCATGATAATAGATAAAGTATATTTATTAATTAACTTATTAATTATTTAACCATTTATTTTAAAAATAATACTCACTAAACTTATATATATTTTTTTCTCTCTATTTCATGTGCGGACCCCATATTGGTGCAATATATTTTTTAAAATATACATGATTTATATTTTTATTTATTTTCCTTTTAAGATTTGATTCTATAAATATATGTAAAGAAAAGAAATTTGATTTTTCAAAGATTTATTTGCTATTTTTTCATAAATTGAAAAAACGAAAACTTTATATATTACACTTTGAATTTATAATGATTTATTGTTGCATGTTTTGATATTTGTAGTTATTGTGTTCCTTTTTTTTCTATTTTGGGGGATTTGTACATTTTTGCATATATTTATTTACTTTAACTGTATTGCACATTAATATGCATTTTTAGAAAATTTTTAAAAAAGTAATCTTCCATTTTTTTTAATGATTTTTTTTCTTTCCTTCATCATTTTAACAAATTTTTCCATTATTATTTTTTTATTTTGCTTTGCTTTAGGATAATTTATTTGTCATACATCAGTGTTTTAGTATACCTTTTGATTTTTCACGTGTATACAAATTATTACGATATGGCAAATGATTTGCAATTAAACGCGCTTATGGCAGCGATTCCCACTTTCCATGGAAAAGAAGGGGAAAATGTACATTTTTTCATTAAAAACATTAGTGATGTCTGTAACATACAGAATTGGAACGACGAGAATCGTATTCTACTCTTCCGCCTGTATTGTAGAGACAAGGCGCAGGAATATGTTGCGAGCGATCCAGAAATTAACAATATTGATAATTTTGAAAATTTTGTGCGTTTATTTAGAGCAAAATTTAGCAGAGAAGAGAATTTCCAGGAAACCTCTTATCAGTTCTCAAATATAAGACAAAAACCTAAACAGACAGTGAAGGAGTTGGCTGAGGTAGTAAAAAAATTAGTCAATCGATTGGTTCCGAACGCTGAGGATATTCCTCAAATGGTTATTCTAAAGCAAAAATTGATGTTTAATAAATTGCTCGAAGCTCTTAGACCGGATATTAAAACAGAGGTACTTAAACTTGGAAAGGAAAATTTCGATGATCTGGTTTCTAGTGCTATGGATTGCGAAAAAGCTTTGGAACAGCAATGCTCTTTCTCAGTCAACACCATCAACGCGACGCAGGTTTCAAACAACAGCAGTCAGGACTCGTTGATTACAATTTTGTTGAAACAACAAGAAAATTCAAATAAATTATTGCAGAGTATGGCGGAGCAGTTAAAAGGATTAAAAGAAGAGCGGACTGTTTGCCATATCTGTAACAAACAGCATAATACGCGCGATTGCTGGTTTTTTCCGTCTTTGCATAATAGGGGATTTTTTTCGCCGCAGCAAAATTTTTCTGGTCAGGGTAACAGTGCTGCTAATCAAGCAAGTAATTTTTTAAGTCCTAACAGTAATTCTCCAAGTAATGATAGATATTTTGAGAATCAGGGCAGAAACTTTGCTGGAGATTTTAGAAGAGGTAGCGATTACAATGTGCAGAGATTCAATAGGGGCAGAGGTAGAAATAATTATCGATGCAATAGCGTGGCAGAGGCAGAAGAAATAATTTAAACTTCTAGAGGGTTCTGATGATATTTTGCACAATTTTTCCCCTCAATCTCACAGAGCCCTAGATGATAAATTTTTGCACGAGGGTATGAATTATTCTGATACTGCTGTTAACATTCCCAAATCACTTATGTCATGTTTTTCTGATGATTCTCCACTTCCTTTAATTAAATTAACATTTGGAAAACATAACTTTATTGGTCTTCTGGATTCTGGTGCAAATCTTTCTCTTATACAACCTAAAACTATTAACTTACTTAAACAAAACAATAAACTTAACTTTTTATCTAGATCTGTAAACATCAAGACCATCAATAATTCCAGTGTTCCTTATTTTTCTGCTGTACAATTAAACTTTAAAATTCGTAATAAATGGTTCAGCAATGTGTTTTTCGTTACCCATGATAATTGGCACTCTAACTACCAAATTATTCTCGGTTACGATTTTTTAAACCGAAATAAAGTTTTGTTAGACTCTGCCAACTCTCAACTTATCATGGGAAACCTCACATTTCCTTTCGAAAATAAAAATCCTGATTCTACTCAAACTTCTAATTTTAACAATGAAAATCTAAGTTCCAATGACAATAATACTATTCATGATATTTCAAATTCCAATGCTGAATCATATGAAAATATTAATTCTCTCTCTAACGATATTAATCATGAAGATTCCAAAAACTTTGTCACACCAGCTAACCGTGTCATTATTCGGCCAAATCATGGCAGGATTATAAGACTTAAAGCATTACATAAAATTAACAATTCATTTAACTATTTATTTGTTCCATTAACTACCAAATTGCCACTAAACTTAGATCTTAGCCTTCATGAAGCAAATGTTAACAATTCTATTCTTCTGTATGTATTCAACAACAATAGTCAAAAAATTGTCCTCAACAAAAATACTAAATTAGGTTACTTAAAACAAATTTCTAAAGATCAAATTTCTACGCATGACAACAGTAAAACATACCAGGTAAATTCGCTAATTTGTGATGATATTTTAGAACTTCGTAAAAATGAACTAAAAGCTAATAATTTTCAAGTTGATCACTTACCTGAATCAGATAGGAAGAGAGTTCTCAAACTTCTTATGAATAATTCAGCTGTTTTTTCTTCTTCATACAGTACACTGGGATGTACAGATAAAGTTGTTCCTCAGTTTAACTTACTGCATGATTTTGCTTTACAAACAAAACCATATCCCATTCCTAGAATTGCCAAGGAGTTTGCTAGAAATGAAATCGCTGATCTTCTGAAGGCTGGCATTATAGAAAATTCAACCTCAAACTACTGTTTTCCAGTCATTTTTGTTAAAAAGAAGACGTTACCTACTGATGACCCTAACAAACTTAAATTTCGTATGGTTATCGACTATCGATTACTTAATGCAATTACTGAACCTTATAAAATTTGTTTACCAAAAATCAACGACATTATGCAAAATATATCGGGCAAAAAATTCTATACTGTTTTGGATTTAAAAGCCGCATTTTTTCAAATTCTTCTTCAACAGAAGGATAGGGCCAAACTGGCATTTGCAACGGAGTATGGGAATTATCAACCTAAACGCCTGCCATTTGGATGTGTGAACTCAACTTCTTATTTTCATACTTTAATAAATAACTGCCTTAGCTCATTAAGAGGTAAAAATGTTCAATATTTTCTAGATGACATAATTGTTGCTGCTGATTCGTTGGAGGAAATGTTAATATGGTTGCAGAAAGTTTTTGACAAATTGAGAGAATTTAACCTCACTTTAGACCCTAAAAAGCTTCAAATATGTAAAGAACAAATAACATACCTAGGTTTTAAATTACACAAAAACGGTCACTCTCCTTCTACTGATAATGTAAACAAAATCAATAGATTTCCCATTCCTACAAACCTGAAACAAGTTCAAAGTTATCTGGGTATGATAAATTATTTCCGTCATTTAATTTTCGATTTTGCAAAAATAGTACAACCTATTGTAAATTTAACGAGAAAAAAGGTAAAATTCTTCTGGAGCAAGGACTGTCAAAATGCTTTTCTCAAGATTCAGGAAATTTTGCTTACTAATCCAACAGTTAAAAATTTTGATGATAGTAAGGATGTTTATTTGGTTACTGATGCATCTATGGTTGCAATTTGCGGAATTCTTATGCAAAAACACAATGACAAATTCTACCCCATTGAATTTTATTCCAAGCAATTAAATCAGGCAGAATCTAAATACCCTTCAATCAAACGTGAATTTTATGCTATCTATTCCTCTGTTAAACATTTTTCTGAATTCTTGTACGGTAGACAATTCAAAATTCTAACAGATGCTAAAGCTTTAACCTACCATTTAAACCTAGAAAAACAGGCTGAAATTATAACTAGATGGCTTTTATATTTGCAGAGTTTTAATTTTAAGGTTGAGCACATTCCTGGGCTTGTTAATCCAGCCGATTTTCTTTCTCGTGTCGTGGACCTTCCTAATAATCCTAATTTATATGTAAATGCATTAAATATTTTTATACCTACTAACGACTCACTAACTACCGAAAATATACTAAAAGAGCAGCAAAATGATGAAAAACTTAAAGAAATCCGGAAAAAAATAATTGCCAAAACATGTTCTAACACTAATTACTCAATCAATCCTAATAACGATCTTTTAATGTTTGCTAAAAAGAAATCTGGTAATGTCAATAGAGTAAAGAAAATCGTTATTCCTAAAACATTAATCAATAGTTGCATTGCCCTTGCTCACCAAGCTCATTTTGGAATGATAAAAACGGTTGAGACAATTTCCAGGAATTATTTCTGGCACGGAATGGTTCAGGATGTTCAAAATTTTGTAAATAACTGTGAAAAATGTCTTCCCTACAAAAGTAAACAAACCAACACAAAACCTTCCTTCATTTCCAAGTGTGAATTGGCTCCCGGAGAGATGCTTGCAATAGATATTGTGGGTAAACTCCCCAGGTCACATGACGGTAAATTTTTTATTCTCACCATCGTTGACCACTATTCACGCTTTCTGGAAGCTATTCCGCTTAGAGATGCTACTTCTCCATCTATAATTAAAGCTTTAAACGACTACTTTTCGAGGTTTGGTATACCAAAAATTATATTATCTGATAACGCCAAAAACTTTACCTCTGATGTCTTTCTAACCTTTCTTAAATCTCTCAATATCAAACGTAGAAATTCGTCCATTTACTTCCCGAGGTCGAACGGTGTTATCGAACGTATTCATCGATCCCTGAAAGAATCAGTTGCTTCACTATCTGATCAAATAATTGAATGGTCTGATAGATTGAAATTTTTTGTGCTTCACTACAATAATTCTAAACATTCTGTAACTAATTTTAGTCCTGCAAACTTATTTTTTGGCAGAGATTTAAACTTACCTATTGATACTTTCTTACCACCTAAAGATGCTGAAGAACCCTCCCAATACTTTAAACAACAACAAGAACATATCAAAACAACCAGAGAATTAGTTAAACTTAATGAACAAAAATATTTTAAAATGAATGCAAAATTTCTTAAAGGTCGTTCTCCTCCAAAGTTGAAAATTGGCGACAAAGTTTATTTAAAGAATTTCAATCATACTAATACCTTCCATGCAAAAAATTCAGGTCCTTTTAAAATTATCCAGATATGCAATAACGATAACTATCAAATTCAACATATGACTGATCCAACAATCAGAATTATGACGGTGAATGTATCAAAACTCATCTCAACAGGATGTTAGTTTTATTTGTTTTCTACTCACTTAATTTTCCTTTGTTATGGACATTTAAGTTTTTTTGGGGCACTACAATCTTCCTACAAATGTAAATCCCATTTTTTCTAATTTCCATTTTAGTGTCTTCATATGTATATATATCTCTCTGAATTACAATTTTTTTTTTAAACAATACAGTGGTAACATCTGTATCAATTCTATGAGTTTTCAATATTTTGCTGGCGAAATACTAGTGGTCACAGAATGTAAGCGCTTACGTACTGTCCATTACTGTTCACTCATACAATTGATTAAGCATACTGATTTATTGATTTCATTATTTTACAATTCTATATTTTATAATAGGTACTATCCTTCATCTAATTTTTTTTCTACCTTAATTTAAATGATGGGAATGCAATATTATGTTGCCACAGATTTTTTTTTGTATGTTCATCTTTGTTAATTTTTGAACAATATATATCCATATCATATTGAAATTGAGGGGTGATCTCAACATATAAACTTTTACTGCTTATTCATGTGATGTTTTACTTTAAATTTAATTATAGGATCCTATATAACTATTATTAAAAATTATGAGAAAATATATATAAAAAAAATTAATATATTTTTGAGACAACTTTAATAAATTACAAATAAAAAAAATACAAATGAAAATTTATATATGTTCCAGAAATTATATGAAAAATTATCAATGCTCAAATCTCCTAGCTGCAGCTCTTTGAATACTAGTGGAGATATTTTATGAGAATACGATGGAGCAACTGCTCTAAGTTATTTCTCTTTTTCTTTCAGTTCCCAACAAATTTATAGCGAGCACACACAGAAGGTAAATTCGGCATAGCTTGGGGCAAAAAATAATCACAAAATTAGTACCCTTCCGATAAATCCTTCAAGGTGCAACTATTCATAATTTAAAGGGAATAACATTTTATATTGTAAATTTCAGTGTCCAAGATCACATATGATCTATTTTAAAATTCACAGCTTAATGTCTTAAATTTTTTTAATTTAATGGGCACAACTATCATTCTGAACAATGTACATTTGTTTTTTGTTCAAGAAATTGATGGTATTTTACAATGTAAACAAAATAAATACTACAAATAATGATATACAGTTGTCTCAGCTACATCACAATTGCAGTATTATCCTGTTTTAATTTTATTGGTTTGATTTTGCAATACTTGAAAACTTTATGCAGCATTTTGTTTGTTTTTTTAAATATGATTACACATATAGTTTTATTTTTATCATAGTTGCAATATGTCTACTGTTAGGGGTTTGCACATGAAAAGATTACATTTTTATAGGCCAATTAGAACCTCACCCATGCAGTGTTTTGTTTATATATAAATTTTAGTGGTTTGTTTCCACCTGTACCATGTTTGTTATTGTTTGACATTGTGTTACAATTCTATTTCTACTTGTACTGTGTATTCTTGTTTGGTATTGTGTTTATATATTTGTTTTGTTGTATTGTGTTTATTGTTGTTTAATATTGTGTAGTTTACCTTTAAATTTGCATAGAATTATCTGCAGATGGTTCATCTTTTCGAACCTGTCAGCTAAAAATTTTTTTTTATCCTTTTTTTTTTCTGCTACCGGGAGATAAAATGTTGCATCATAAAAAATATAATGCATCATTTCCCATTCAAATTAATTTAAATAATATAATTTATTTCAATTTTACAACTTAAATTAACATTTTCAAACACCTAATTTCTAATCACAAGTTTTAAACTTATAATGTAAATTTTAATGATAAATAATTCAATATTTCCTTATTTTTCAATGTAAACATTATCTCTTATTAAGATTATTTAAGTGCAATTAGTATTTTATTATATTTCAGTAATTTAACTTTCAAATTTCTTTCAACATACATCGCGAATGTGTAAACACATCGGAATTTTCTAAGTCTAAAATATAAAAAATGGAAATCTTTTATTTATCAATATTTCCCTTTTAAATCATATTATGTGGATAGAAATATTTATTTCTAGCCGATTGCAAAATTTTCAGTGACTTGTGGTAAATACTTTGGCAGAAATACGCAAAAATGTATTTTCTATCTTTTCTCATTTTTAATTTCGGCGCGCGACGCCATGAGATCATTCTTTCCGACATTTTGAAAGTTCCAACAAGAAGGGTATTCCCCTTTGCCAAACAGACGCTTAGTTCAAAACCGGACGTCTGCTAAATCGTTTAACATTCCTTTTGGAACACGCACGTTGTGTGTGACGTCAGGCGCGGGGAGGATAGGCGTTTTTAATTGGCTGGCGCGCTCTGTAATGGCTTTTCATGTTTGAAACTCTTCTGGAAAAGTCATCATTCTTCACCAGGGAGCCGTTGGAGCAAGTAACTTGTGGGGGCTGCGACGCCGTGCTTTTTGAGCCGGTTGTTGCGGCAGAGGAGTTCGGCGAGCGAGTGAGAAGAGTTCGACGTTTCGTTAGGCCTTAGCGGCCGTATATCATCTAAAGGAAATATAATATTTTTCTCTTCAAGAAACATTTCTAAGTAAATTTCATGGAACATTAATTGAAAGCCCTGAATGGTTCTTCTGCTCATCGACATTTTATTGTTCTTCGATCAACAAATATGAATTGAACATCTGTTTTTTTTGTCGATGCGATAAATGGTAAATTGCCTATGGAGTAGCGAACTGAAATCGTCAAAATCTGCATTCCTGAAGGAAGTTTTCAAACATCCTATTTCCAATTTTCCAAATCCGTAACTTCTTATTCGGTTCAGATTCGCATTGAATAAAAAGAAATAGAATCTACATTCCTGAAGGAACTTTGTCTTCAGCGTGTTTCCAGTTGTCTACAGCGTGTTTCCAGTTTTCCAAATACAATAGTCCTTCTACGTCCCTAGTTGATCTTGACTTTACACTCCTGAACTTTAAGCCCTAGTTTAACTTTACATTCCTGAACTTTAATCCCTAATTTAACTTTACATTCCTGAACTTTAATCCCTAATTTGCAAAAAGAAATATTACGTAAACTTCTGCTTTTTCTTAGATGATAATATGTCTCTAATTGTCTAAAATTATAGTAAATTTTACATTCACTTTGATAATCTTTACATAATTCATAATGTAAGAATGCATTCAAATCAGCAAATTTTATATATGTTTAAATAAACGTCATTTGTGAATTATCTTTCTGTGTTCAAGTACTTGGGTGAGTGTTTACTTTTCTTTATTTTTTTTCAGCTACGATAACTAGTAAACATAATTTTATTTGATCTTATATAATTTAAAATAATTCTAAAAAAACCACATTTGGCAATGTCAACCACTTACGTCATCGGCTGTAGTGTAATTTTGAGCTTATGAATCGGAATTAATTTTGTTCAATTCAAACTTTGGATTGAATTTCACTCTCCAATTCATTAAGCCCAACTTTACAGTACACTGTGCAACCTGTATATTTTTTTCATGTTCATGTGACCAGCTGACGCATTACCCACCACTTTATAATCAGATGACTTTTTTTTTTCTTCCAGATATTGGGTTAGCTATAATTTGACAAATTTTCAACCGGGAGGAAATGACTAATTTTTTTTTATTATTATTTACGTGTTTGGGACGCTACCGCTGCTCGACACACCCACGGAACCGCAGCTGAAGTTCACATAGCTTCATGATACAACCCTTTGAAGCATTTTAGAAATTATCGGCCGAGAGGAAATAACTGACGAAATTTGCACCTGGCTCGGGGACTAAAAGGTTAAATGAATATTTTCAGATAAATTACCATGTAGTATAAAACGCATTGTCACATTTAGGACTTTGGACGTCTCATTTAAGTTCTAACTGCCGTAAATGTGACAGTTGTATATTGTAGGAGTATACTGAAATATTTATTCCATTTCTAGAAAAAAAAAACTTAGTTTTGAAGTAAAGGCACAGTATTTTCAATAATTTTCCATGTAATAAAATATATTTATTTAATAAAATTCCAAATATACCCTAAATGCGACAAAACTATGGGGCATTTCATTTTCATTTAGGCACAATGACCTTAATCGAAAAAAGTAGTAGAATTTATCCTAACTAGTTAAAGTACATCACAAAGTAGCATAAAAAGCGATTTCTGGGACCAAAAAATAAAATTTCACAAAAAAAAAAAAAAAAAAGAAAAAAAAAGAAAAGAAAAGAAAAGAAACGAGACGTGATAGAAGAAAACAGGTACCAGACTTGAAATCAGCATAAAAAAACTGATTTAGAAACATATTAGCGAAGTGGAAAAAAATTTGAATGTCAAGAAGCATTATTAGAAAATCTTGCAAAATCTGATGGTTACATTATCTTTAATAAAAACCTAAGCGTTGCTGACGACTGGCTTTTTCGGTAATCGTTGCCACAGATTAATCTCGGAAAATGAAACATTTGAAGTTACTGAAGAAAATTAATAGCTCGAAAAGTGTTTGTCAGAAAATTGTTAGACAGACTGCGTTAGAAAGGTAAAAAAAAAGTATTTTTCTTGATATAAATTTCAAATCTAATGATTATGCCGTTTTTCAAATATTGAATTTCAAAAATTACCAAATTTCACAATGGAGTACCGTAGCGAAACTTTCACGTGTAAAAAGATAATGATAACGGCAATGTGTCCTAATGTGTATAGTGGCTATAGCACGAGTCAGCAGCCTTATTATTCTGTTAAAATATAAAAGTGAATTATGACGTCACGAGTGCATGATTTTTATTTAATTCTCAACAAATACTAGATGCGCCATTTCTTTTTAGTTGTGAATAATAGAGGTTAATTCACGTATGACCTCATATTTAAAACGAATATATAGTTAATGTATGGCTTTTACAAGAGAAAGTCATATCATAAAGGGCTTTTCGTGAATTTACCTTTCAATTTTTTTTTCAAGAATCAAGACTATATTTATTTAGGCTTAGGAAACATTTTTCAAACTTATTAATTAACATATATTAAAACAAGTAATATAATTTTTTTTTTAAGTCAATTCCTACTTAGGTCATCAAAGAAAAATTTAATATAATCCCTTAAGCTAATATTAGTTTTTGTTGCATTAAAATATCTCAATTTGTTGATTTTCTATAAGCAAGTAGGTTTACAATGGAAGTCTATGGGAATTTGGCGAAATATTAGAGATACCGCCAAGTTGGCGTCACTTTTGGCGATATATCGCCAAGTTGGCGAAAAACTTGGCGGTATTTGGCAACAGAACAGGGCCCCCCTATGGTAACCCCCCTTATAGATATGAAGATGCCTTAAATGCTTCAATAACCAATGGCCGCCATTTTGTCTCCCATGTCCCTAAATTTAATTAATTAAAATTTAATTAATGAATTAATATTTGAAAAAAACTGTATTAATATCAATTGTCATCCAGTACAAGTTTAAAAAAATTTATTTCAACTTGATAGGATGAATAATAAGTATTTTATTAACGACTGAAAATTTGAACAAGATATATATTATAAATAAATGAATGAATATAGGGAAAGTGTTAACTAATAGTAGGAATGAAAAAAGAGCATATTTGCGCGAGATTCATAGTCCGTACGGTGTTTAATTTTAAAATTGATTTTTCTAATCAAACATGTTTAAAACCCCGGTTAACGCCAACTATTTCAGCTAGTGTCAGTATAATCTCAGAAACAACGTTTTTGTGAACTAGACATCATAACAAAAGAAAAAAGCCAGTCTGATAATGCTTTATGCCTTAAATTTCCATATAATTGGACAAAAATTACATAAATCGAAATATGCAAGTACAGTCGAACCTCTATTTAACGAAGTCGCTAAATCCCGGAAAAAAGTTCGTTATATGGAAAATTCATTATATAGAGATTCACCTTTTAAAATACTTTAAACTACATAAAACAGATTTTAAATTCATAATCACTAAATATTGTTACTAAAAGTAATTAATCACATTTTTTAAATAAATTATATCGATTTATTTTACCCACCAATATCCATCATCAATTCATTTTTTCTATGGGTTTAAATCTTTGAAATCTGCAAGGAAAACAAAACATTGTCCGGGAATGCAGTGTACTTTCTGTTTAAAAAAATAGTTTTACATTAAAATTAACGAATTTTAATGACATTATCGTATTTATTATTATTATAACAAATAATTTTAACCATGCATTAACATATGCGTCCTTAAATTTAATTTCTGAAAAACTCTGTTAATTCTGCCTGAGTTTTTTTCTTTTAAAAAGTACTTTCTCTCATAATACGTCTCGCATCTTTGCAATGCACCAAAAACCCCTTCATGCGTATTTTCTTCTATCTATAATCCGCGTCGGATTCTTTCATGTGATTTTAGTATTTCATCATACGAAGTTTTGTTAATTCCTGCATCATAATCATTTCCATCATCATCGCAATTCATTGCTGCATTGTTTTTATTTTTCACACAGTCGAAAATATCCATTTCGGATAGTGTTTCCGAGGTCTCAATTTCAGAATTAAGTGAAATACAGTCATCAATCAGCACATCATGGTTAATTTATTCTTTTTTTCTCATCTATAGCCACATTTTTTTAAGTTACACTAAGGGATTATTATCTTCGTCCTACCGAATTCTGACTGCTGACAAAGAAGGCGCCTTGTAAAACCAGTTCAAGGCCATTGAACATCATAAAATGTGTTTAAGGAAAGAATAAGTTTGAAATGTCCAGAAATATTTTGAGAAATGGGAAGAAAAATAAATTTAGATCACAAGAAAAAATTCGTTAAATAGAGAATGCACTTCGCTATTTGGAGGTTATTTTACGAAGAAATTCGTAAAATGTTCTTGGTTCCAAGGAAAATTTCGCAAAATAGAGAAATTCGCAAAATAGAGGTTCGTTAAATAGAGGTCCGACTGTATCTCAAAAACAAGACCTGCTGTAGTAAATCTAAAGCTAGAATCGGAATCAGCACAAAAAACTGCATAAGAAACAACAAATTTCGGTTTTGTGAAAGAGCAAAAGTTCAAATTTGTTAAACCAGTGTTGTTTTTGTTACACCTCTATTGCTTTAGGTTCGGGTCGGTTTCAGGCTAAGTTGAAATTCCTGCAAATTGGGTTCAGGTTAACCCGATTTTTCAAAAGTTAGTTCAGTATATTGTTTAAGATTAAAAACAATATACAGTGAAACCCCAATTTAACGTTATTCAAGGGACCATAAAGAAATAACGCTAAATGAGGGAAAACGTTAAATCGGGGTAAGACGAAAACAAAATACTGACCATAAAATAAAGACCTATTTACGTAAGATACGTTTCATTTCTCGATTTACAATGATTTAGACATCACGTTTCTAAATTATGCTTTAAAGAAACATTTTATTTTACTTTGCGTCCTGTTTTAACACCTACATCACAAATCGTTTCCCCAACGTATATGAGTTTGTGTAAAATTTTGCTTGGTCTTCAGTATTTCAAAAGAATACTTTCAGTGTTATGAAAGTTCTAATGTCTTCCAATTTTCGAATTCCTTAAACGGTGACGATTTCACTTTTCTTCTTTTTTTAGCCTGTTTTCCATTTTTTACAATTTTGCTCCATTAAATCTTCTTACTGTAAAATTGTTTATAAATTTGAATACGGAATTCAAATTAAACATATTAATTGTAGTTTGGGGTTTTCGCGAAAACTTCCAATTTTTCAAATAAAGAAAGTCGCTTTCTTTTTGACGCCATACAATTTAAAGCTAATGAAAAATCTCTAACGAATGCTATCAGCTCCGTTGTAGGTAAACTTGCGTTGTCGTACAGAAAGCACAATCGAATAAAATAAAAAGATGCGGGTGAAAAAGAGGAGGGCATTTGAATATTGTACCTGTAGTTGGTAAGAAAAGATGAAAAAAAAAGAGAGAGAGACAGAGAGAGAGAGAGAGATTCCGAATTTTGAACGTTTTGATAAGAAAGTTTTATTTAAAATCACAAATTTTGACCATTTTAGAAAATTTTCATTGAAATTTTACAGCTGAAAAAAAGTTAAATGCGGGAAATAATTCAAAATGATAACGTTAAATACAGGAATTTTCAACATTACAAGTATAGGAAATTAATTGGGACTAGCTAAAAATGACGTTATATGCGGGAAATCGTTAAATACGGGTTACGTTAAATCGGGGTTTCACTGTAATAATAAACATTCATGTTTGTCTCTATATAAGTATGCTGTTTTCTAAAGACCGCTTTGCGTAGAGCTACAAGATTTGGTGTGTCTGAAAATATGCACATCGAAGCCATTTTTGGAATTTTTAGGTGCGTTCGGAATTATATAAATACGTAGCACCTACAGTCGTCGTTTGGTGCGTCCCTTTGACCGCATATAACAGAGCAAAAATTACCCAACCGAATGGTTGAAATTTAATATTATATAATCGTTGCAGAATTTTGTTGTGTCATTTTATGAAAATCGAATCAGAACTTAAAAAGATGTTAATAAAAGTTTTTTTCGTTCTATTAAATCCTATCATACGTAATTAATTCAATAATATCCCATGACAGGTGAGGATTACAGGTTGCCATGTTGATTACGCCATATTTAAGATGGAGTCATATTATTTCCCTATTACTGTAATATATAATCGTAATAAATTTTGCATAAGAGTGCAACAGCTATTGCACCAAGATCTGAATATTCTGAAGATCTGAACTACATACATCCTAAGTTGCATGCTATCTACTTCCATTTGATGAACAATTTCATAAATAAAGGTTAAACTATGAAGTATATATGATCTAATCAAAAACAACTCGTTGTAAATGATGCCGCCAAGCCACAAACTTAAAACGTCAGTCATAAAAAAGAAGTGATATCACATAAAAAGAAGCGATATAGAAGTGCATACTCCGAGTGCCGTGTAAAAATCTATCACTGCTCATAATGTTTCCAAAGGACTCGGAGTGAGGTACAGTATGTGAAAACTGCTTCGCGACCTGCAGGCTTTTATAATGTTTGTTCTTCCTGCACTTACATATGACTATTTGTTTAACAATTTTCTTCTTGTATTACTTCTCCCATTAAACTGTGAAAATTCGAAGCGTATGGTGTTTACATGCCCATTCTTATTTAACATCATGGGATCGATTTGTTGATTACCATTATTTGAACGAGAAAGACCACTTTTATGAGGAGGATATTCTAAGTAAACATGTAATAAACATTGTGAGTTTGTAAAATAATAATAAAAAAAGAATAAAATAAAATAAAATAAAAATAAAATAATAGTAAAATAATAATAAATCTGTTCTAGTAAGGCTGCTAGTATTATATAATATTCCTTATGTTGTAAACATGACATTTACGTTTAAGAAATAAATCTGTCATAAACAGGATCCATTTTACCAGTTTTCCCTTTAATTTTAATACAGTGCATTATTAAACGTATTTATGTAATTAAAAATTATGTTTAA
>OZ010793.1:504725657-504757657 GCA_963932465.1 Maratus speciosus | reverse complement strand
AATAATGAAAAGTATAATTGTAATAATAGATTATTACCACAATTACATACCATTTCCTGCTTGTCTTACAAATCTTTCTGATTTATTACAGGTCTTCCTCCTACAAATATTTATAAGAGTGATATAATGAGAAATTAAAATTAATTTTTTCCACTTTCGCAAGTTTTCGAAACTGGTATAGGTACTGCATATATTAAATATACGCCTGCAGGCCGCCAAGCAGTTTTCCCATACTGTACCTCACTCAGAGTCCTTTGGAAACATTATGAGTATGTGATAGATTTTTACACGGCACTTCTATATCGCTTCTTTTTATGTGATATCACTTCTTTTTATGACTGACGTTTTAAGTTTGTGGCTTGGCGGCATCATTTGCAACGAGTTGTTTTTGATTAGATATCACTTCTTTTTGTAAGGTATTTCATTTGCATTATACATATTCCATTTTAATTCAGAAAAGAAAAGATAAACGAAAGATGATAGAAGTAAACAAATAATTTAACAGTGAGGCTTAACCGTGAGGAAACCAACTTTTCAAAAGTGTAATATATCTAGTAAGACATAATGTTGGACTTTTTAAAAACAATTCAAATCCATCCTTACAAATCTCAGAAGAAATCATATATTTTTTAGAAATGATAAAACGTGCCGAACTAACCAGCAATATTTTTAGCTGTTGTTCTATAAGCTATAGGGTGATTCATAAATTAACTCAGTAAGGATTTTATTTTAATAACTTTTGAAAAACTGACATTACATTTTCAAAATTCGCATCATTTTACACAAAATGTGTAAAGACTTAAAAACAGACTGAATAATGAGCATTTGTTTTATCACCGGACGTGCTTGAAGTAATTTTTAAATAAAATTAGTTTTTTTATAATTTTGAAATCCAATGTCCCTCCGGTAAACGCGGCAGAAACTCAGACTATCTGATTAAGACTCTTTTTTTAGAAAATGTTTTCATAAGCTCTAACACTTGTTGGATTTTCTGAATTTTCAATGCATGTACTTTCTAAATTCATAATTGTTTTTTACGTGACTAGCAGGACATACAAAGTCATATGCTTTCCAAGTATTTTCTCGCATATTTCGGATCATTCATACGACAAATTATAATTCATTTCAATAAAAGTTCAGAATTCGATATTTGACCGTTATGAAATGATTTTCCCTAATTTCAGTCATATTTGTAAATTTTTAAGTAGCTCTATTATCTGATTAAAAATTAACTAAAAACTATTTAGGGTATATTGAAATTGATAACATTCTTTAATTACCAAGTCCAAAATAACAGAATGGATTAGTTTAATAAATCCCCTTATTAATCTTTTTAAATGAAAAGAAAAGGAAAAATTCCAATAAAACTGCCAAAAGTTTATTTGATATAAAAGGATTGTAAACAAGTAAGAAAAATCATGCGTGAAGCATAGATTGTAACACTTTCCAACACATTCAGAATAATGTAACAAAACTGCACTGTTTAAAAAATTAAACTATTACGTCTAATTCAACCCTACACTGTTAAAAATTTTGCAGCATTCTGGCAGGTCATTCGACCGTTTTTTGAGAAAACGGTTTCATAACCATAATTTAACTATATTCTGACCATAAAATGGCCAATAATATGGTCAGAATAGTGTTAAAATTACGGTTGTGTAACCGTTTTCGGAAAAAACAGTCAAATGACCTGCCAGAATGCTGCAAATTTTTAACAGTGTATGGAAACGCATAATACATTTCAAAACCAATTTCAGCTGTTCCCATCCACAATCGGAAAATTATGCGAATTTTTACAGCAGACCTGTATATGATTTATAGATTTGAATCTATTAGCTACATGCAAGCCAAAATTTAGCTCACTTAAGAGATACATATACTTCAGTTGAAAATTTACCTTCAGCAATTTCCTCTAATAAGGAGAACGGTACGTGAATACTTTTGTGCAGCCCTGAATTTGAGGTATGGAATTTATATGTAACGAGTAAGATGCAAAAAATTAATTAAATTTAAAAGCGCATACCGAATTTTAAACCGTGCACTCCAGCAATTATTACTCAAAGACATTACTGTACTGTAACCGATTTCTTTTGTGTGTCCCTGTAAATGAATAAAAAATGCTATGAATGTCCTGTTCTAACGTGATCGTAGTCAAATTCAGTGATTTAAATCAGTTTCATTTGAAATAGCATAATGTCATTAAAATACTCTGCAAACGATTTTTCCCAATATACCATAATGTAATGGAATATTTTTGAGTGCCTTTGTAAATGAACGATTAATCCTACATATTTTATATACAATTCCAAATATGCTTAGGTGACCCTAAATAACCTTTATCCATTTCCTGAAAATCCGAGTATATTTACGGGAATTATTCCCCATATACCATAATGTAATGGAATACTTTTGAGTGCCCCTGTAAATGAATGATTAATCCTACATACTTCATATACAATACCAAACATGCTTTCGTGACCCTAAATAATCTTTATCAATTTCATGAAAATCCGAGTATATTTACGGGAGTTATTCCCCATATACCATAATGTAATGGAATACTTTTGGGTGCCCCTGTAAATGAACGATTAATCCTACATACTTCATGTATAATACCAAACATGCTTTGGTGACCCCAAATAATCTTTATAAATTTCATGTAATTCCGAGTATATTTACGGGAGTTAGAGCGTGGACAGACGGACAGACGGCCAAACAAACCGAATACATAAACAGTTTTCAACTTTGTTCGAAAGTGTTAAAAAATGAAAGAAAATGTAATAAAAAACCAGACTCACTGTATTACCTTTGTAAAATCGTTTAAATTGAATAAACTGCAAAGTTTAGAATGTTGAAAAAAATATTTGAGTGTATGTGCATTTTAGTATAAAAGCAATACAGAATTGAACACTTTCCGGCTTATTTCAGTATGGTAAACAGTGATCCTTAAGTTCTGTCGAATTGTTTTCATGACTATAAGTACTCTGTGATTCACTAAAGTACTTATATTATCTTTCTGAGCCTGTTCTGTGGTTTCTCCGTAGTCAGTGTTTACCTAGAATCTTTCCATAATCGAGGTTCACTGGCACGTTTCTATAATCCAGTTTCTCCTCAAATATCAGCAGGACATTCGGTGATGCAAATAACCATAGTATTGGAATTTTAAAAGGGTGTGGGCTGAAATCTAGACGCATTTTAATAAAGTGGATAAAGAAACATCTTTCATAAAGTAGAAACCTGGATCCTCGAGCCTTTAGATGAACAAATTGAATTCAAATTCAACTTTCAAGTAACCTAAAATTGTCTAGAGATTGAAAAGGTACAAATTCATTAAAATACATGCCATTCAGTAAATACCTATCGGTTGTAATGTGACCTTGTAAACGAACCGTAAATGCTTCAATGCCGCCTTACAAAAGAGAGCTTAACTGCATCAAATACAATAACATCTATCCTATTAAAATCTGTGCGCGTATCTATCTATGTAACCTCACAAACTCACAGGGCACAGGGCTACGAAATATGGCACACGGGTTGCTTGTAGGGGGCTCATGAACGATTGGGACCAAAAATTCGAAAATTTTGAATAAAATTTTTCTATTTTACATTTTTGGTGAATTTTTGCCTTTTTTTTATGTTCAACCCGTAATCGCGCGAGTTCTAACCAGCTTTAAATGTTTACTGCAATGTGAGATATACATGTCATAGGTTAATTGGAGAATCATCTCTCATTTTCCAATTAGGCTAATACAGCGGTTAGGCTAATTGACAAGTAATTACTTATTTCCCAATCAGGGTGATTTTTTTTAGACTTATAAAACCATAACCCGAACCGAACCCCAAAAAATAAATTACAACAGACTGTACGCCGATCCGAGCAAGCCAAAATAATTTCAGTCTACACGCAAACCGACCCGAACGTGAAAGTTCCATTTGAAAAAACCCGAAATCTGACCGAATATTGAAAATAACCATAACCCGATCTGATCAAGACAAAATAATTTCCGTGCACACGCAACCCAACACGAACCTAAAAATTCCCTTAGAAGAAAACCAAAAATCTGACCCAAACCAAATCTGAACCTAACAAAAATATTTCAAAGAACCATAATCGGATCCGAGCAACACAAAATAAATTCCGTGGACATGTTACCCGACCCGAACCTATAAACTCCCTTTGAAAAAAAAACCGAAATCTGATCCGAACCAAATCTGAACCCGACAAAAAACCCCAACGAACCATAACCGGATCCCAACAGACAAAATAATTTCCGTGGACATGTTACCTGATCCGAACCTAAAAATTCCTTTTGAAAAAAACCTGAAATCTGACCCGAACCAAATCTGAACTCGACAAAAACATTCCATTGATCCATATCCCAAACCGAGCAAAACAAAATAATTTCCATGGACATGCAACCCGATCCGAACCAAAAAATTTCCTTTGAAAAAAAAACGAAATTTCAACCCGACAAAAATATTCCAAAGGTCAATAATCCGATTCGAACAAGACAAAGTAATTTCCGTTGACACGGAAACCGATCCGAATCTGAAAATTTTATTTGAAAGAAACCCGAAATTTGGACCCGACAAAAATATTCCAAAGATCCATAACCGGATCCGAGCAAGGCAAATCAGTTTCCGTAATCACGCAATATGACCAGAACCTAAAAATTCCATTTGAAGTCAACTTGAAACCAGGCCCGAACCAAATCTTAACCCGAGATAAATATTCCAAAGAACTATAACCCGATCCGAACCAGAAAGTTATAATTGAACTCGATCCGAAAACGGATGATCGGTTTTCTGGTTGACTTCAAATGAATCCGGTTGCGTGTCGACAGAAATAATTTTGACTTGCTCGGATTGGGTTATGGCTCTTTGAAATATTTTTGTCCTTTCCAGATCGGGTTCGGGGTCGGGTTGATTTCAAACAGAATTTTCAGATTCTGGTCGTATTGAGTGTACACGGAAATTAATTTGCCTTGCTCGGATCGGGGTACGGCCCCTTTAAGACCGCAAGATTTTTGGCAGAAATGAAAAGTTTTGTTGGTTTCCCTAAATAATAAGATCATGTTTGTTTGAAAAAAAATATTTAGAAAAATAACCGATGTCAGGTTATGCCATGGGGTGAATCCATGAAATCCTGTGGGTGCAGGCTCGACTTTAGATTGCACAAAAAGAGGAAATGTGTTTTCTTTTCCCTTATGATCTCCTACACAATTGTGTAGGTCAGGTCTTCAAGGGATAAAATTACAGCTCATTCCACCAACTAATTCTTGAATGCTATTAGTTCTTAAAAAGTACCTGTGTTGCCATCTGTTTTGCAATAATTACAAATTAATTTAATATTATAGGAGTTCCAAAATTTAAACCTTCAAAACTCCTAAACTATTTGACTGAATGATTTCCAATGGGCAGTATTCCTGTGACGTCACAATTGGTAAAATGGAGATTTTTACAGCCTCGAACCAAAAGGAAGATTAGGGTCCATTTTTTTTATGGATTATTAGCTGGAAATAAATGCTAAACTACTGATATTCTTTTAAGTGTAAACAAAATTTTATGTAATCGTCTGCATGCGGTAAATACAATAAGCAGTTTTTGTGTGATGTCACAATTGGTAAAATTTACAGAAAATGTTAAATATTATGTCAAAATTAGGTGCTTGTATTGAAATTTTCAGAGTTTGGTACAATTTCAGTATGAAGATGACGCTTGACCTTTTTTTTTATAAACATAAATTGAAAAAGTCACAATTTCCAGTCAAATGGCTATTTGTGGGATTTTTTTTTCTGTCTGTCAATTTGGACAGTAAAAAGTGTATTTGTTTTTTGGCCAATTGTACCTTCTTGCATCACTAGATTTAAAATATCTATTGTAAGGCAGGAACTAATGGTAGATTTTGTTTGAGTGTGTGTAAATTTGTCCTGAATAAGTTTTCCTTTCTCTTTTTTTCCAATATAGATACATAAAGTAGTAGTAATACCATAATACACCAACATATTACGGTGTTAAGTTTTTTATATACTAAATGAATCTGTTGTTCATTTCATTGAAAACATTCAATTAGTTCTACCACTGCTTTAGAAAAGAAAGTCTTTTTTTTCTAAACGAATTCAAAACACATCTAAAAGTTTTCTCTTTATCTGATAAGCTTTTTCACATTGTCATATTTTGTAACAAAAACTTGTAATTTTTTATGCTTCAAACCCTTTATAGTACTTTGGGATAATATTTTCCTACCTTTGGATAATTTTCTCATTACTGCTTTCTAAAGTTTTAATGCATTTTATTGGTTCTTCTGTACACATTAATGTATACAAGCATTCCTACTCATTCTCCACATGTCTGGGTACTATTATAGTCTTATTTTTTGTCCACTGTTGAATCATGAACACTGAGATTTTTTTAAGTAAAAAAATTTTGTTGGCTGTTTTCCTTTACTAACAGGTTTCGTACGGGTCCAAGAATTTACAGACTAAGAAATTCTTCAGTACCAGTATTTTCTTACAGAAAATCTCTCCTTAACTAAGGCGAAATTTCGCGTGTTTAAACTTGATTTATTTTTCTATAAAAAAAATACTAATATTTTGCCTTGAAAGTAACGGTACCCGTACGAACCCTGACTAAGTGCTACAACTGATATGATGTGCTTTCCACTTATAACATACTACAACTACAATAGTGGAAAGAAAACTTTTGCTCTCGTACCGATTTGTAGGACGGCTTTTTTATGACTGATGAAGAAAGATTTTTGAAGCACGTTGCATTAGTTTATTTTTATCGTTTATTTAAAAAGTGCCTTCCTTTGGCATTAGGAAACAAAACTTTTTTTTATGTTAAAAAAATATTTAGAAAAAAAAAAATCTCCATTAAAAACAAACTTTAAAATAGCTTGAGCGTTAAGGTTTAAGTCAATGCAAATAACTTCCACATGTAGTTTTTTCTTGAAATTTCAAGCAATCAATTTTATTTTACCTTTTACAAACATGGTTGTAACAACACATGTAAGTGGTTAGTTCATTTTGTTGTCCTCATTATATCAATTACATTTGTTTTTAAAAAAAAAATGCATGGTATCTTAAAATATCAGAACGTAGTACAAGCAAAAGATTTCCAAGTTCACGTACGAACATGTAGAATTTCTTCCCCTTTTTCCTTTATAACTCTATATAATTGGAAGTTGGTATTTCAAACATTCTAACTTACGATTTCCAGAATTTTTTCAAGATTATGATATTTTACAGTGAAATATGGAAATACCCAGTTTTTGAGTACTTAACCAAGGCTTGGGTAAATATCCAGGTATTTACCCAAAAAATAAATACCTACCCACTAGGTATTTAACCTTCCCACATCACTGATAGCGGGAAGACTGAAATAAGAATTTTTCAAATCTTTAGTGCCTGTATACAGCCCTTCAGTGGTCTTGAAACCAGGCCTCAATCATGAGTAATTGGGGCCCTGGGTGATGGTCAAGTCAGATAGAAGTCATGATAGAAGGTCATGATAGAAGTGATGGTCAATCATATGTGTAATGCATAAACAATATTTTCACACCTTGGATTTTAAACAGAAGAAAATTCTTACCTCCGTCAATTCTAAATTACGTACTACCTTAATTAATAAAAATACTTTTCTTTTTCTTAAGTACAGAACAAAACACTTTTATATAACTTTAGCAACTTGTTATATTACTTTAAGATGAATTTAATAATTTCCAACATACGGATGTGTCAAATACTCTAACATGTAAATATGAGTTAATCAAGTTAGTTTCTTTCACATCTTTTTAAGTTGTACTACACACAAAATAATATCGAATCAAATATATTCTACTTCAGAAGTAGAAAGTGTTTTTTTCAATAAATCTAAAAATGACAATTACAACTGCTTATTTTCAACCACTAAAGTTTAGATATGATTTAAGTTCATTGATAATACAATCTATTAAAATCAAAATATTATTTCTTATTTAATAGTGGTTGATGTTAGCTTTGCAAAAGCATTGAGGTCCACAATTTCAAAATGAAATTTGTTTTTCAGAATGTTTAGTAGAATCTTTTAAAGACGAAATTTGTATTTGAAAATTTTCCGAGTTGGAATCGGAAGAAAAAAAAAGTAAATATTTTATAAATTAGTATATAGATTTGAGGGTCCCTGGGCAAAGTCCCGATTTGCCCATGCGATAATAAAGGCAATATAATGGACCAATATGAGCATATATTTCTTAACTAGGCTTAACCAATCCATGGGTGGCCCATGGAATTTTAAGAACTTGCTGAATCGGCCTTTAAGCAAGAAAGATTAAAGAGCCCTACTATAAGAGTTATGTACAGTTAGCCATGAGAAATCTTCACCACCAAGCTGTCTCAAAAGTTAGGAAAAACTACATCTTTCAGCAAAATTGTTCATGCAGCCTATGAGGTGAATCAGTGTCTTTGCGACAGGAAATTTAAAGTTTTGTATTGGTGGTCAAATAGCTCAGATTTGTGCACCATTGAGAACATTTGAGGCATTCTAGTTCAACATGTCTATGTGGTTAGAAGGCAGTTTCACATTAAAGAGAAACTAAATTCAACAGCCATAACAATGTAGAAAACAAACAGCATGAAGAGCACCAAGTGTACAAATCAAATCCTAGGCATTTAAATGCTTGGCTCGAAGACTATGCTGATGTTACCAAGTACTTGTCACAGTATTTCATGCGATTTATGTGATGTTTGTATTTACATTTAAATTCACACATATTTTTTTTTTTTTTTTTTTTAGCAAAAAGAAAAACTAATTAATGATGTTTTTTGATTGTTTATACTCAGGTTATTAATTCTAAGGTGGATTTACATTCATGTGCAACACTGTTTTTTATACACTGCTAATATTTAAAAAAAAAAAAAAAAAAAAAAAAAAACTGGTTCTAATGTTTGCTTATAAAAGGAAACTATATAGACCAATTAAATTACTTATTTATAAAATTGCTGTAATAATATTTTATTGTTATTTAATCTTAAAAATATATACAATATTAATGTCAGAAATGAACACAAAAATTAATAAGGGGAAATTCCTCAATTTGAAATTCAATTTTAATTTCACAAATCATCCTAATTTTCTCACCAATTTTCACGTTCATTATAAAATTTTATAAATATAAGCTTTAAAAATCCTAAATGCACTTAAAAACACTCTTTTTAATACTCCATCAAAATGCAAAAATACATATACATATACATAGTCTAGAATTTTAAAAGTTGTTTAGAGACAGAAAAATACACTAAAAATGAAAAAGCTTTAATCTTTATTTTATAAACTAAACTACAGTAAATTTTAAAAATATGCAATTTTTTTGGCAGTATAAACATATATAAATGTTCATGAGATCAAAAATGATATTTTGTTGAACCATACATTAAACTTTATTGTACAACAATACATAAATATTTTCATTAGTAATATTTATTAGAAGAATAGCAAAATAATGAAATTATACAGAAAGAATTATTTGATTTTACAAAGAAAAAATTTTGATAACTTACAGCAAATTGTATTAAAATTTTCACTACTTTTACATTATACGGACACCATGCCAAAATGTATGCTAATGTGCCAATTATTTCAACCCTGATCGTTGATCAATGAAATGTTGACTGCAATGCTAAAATAAATTTTTAATTTTATACCGGTAGTTTAATATGAGTTTTATTTTATTACTTTACTGTATAACAGTTATTTGTTCAACTTATTTTAAGTATATATTTGTGATTTAATAAAATAGTTCGTAAAAGTCTGTAATTTTCAAATGTTATATTTTTAAAATGCTCACTTTACTATCGACAATGTTTTTTCTTTTATTTTTCAAATGTTTCAATTTACATGATTTTCATTTTGCGGCAACAATGGTGTCCACATAACGGAAAAGTACCAAATTTTCCAAAATGTGCATCAGAATTTGGTACAAGGATAAATAGCTCAAAAATGTGGATGAGTGCAGGTTTGCAGACTCGGTTATTAGATACTCAGACTTTACTCTTATAATTCTTCCAGCAGAAAAATTTAAAAGATTGTGTTTTCAAGACATCACAATTGACAGGCTTAGCAAAAAATCTAAATTAAGTCAAAATGTCAGTCAAGGCAATACAGCTTGATTTGCTGCACAGTGTTTAGAGGGGAAGGAATAAATAAATGATTTGAACATTTATAAGATGATATTGAAAAAAAAAAAAAAAAACTCATAATAGGAATATAATAAGATAATATTATTGCAAATATGTAATACTTTTTATTTTTTTAAATGACCTTGATAAATTAGATAATTTATTAGGAATAATCCTGTAACAAAATTAAAAAATATATATGATGTTAAAATACTACATGATATGTTATTGGTTTTTCTTCCGAAAGTTTACGATAAATAATAAATAAACTTTAAAAATAAATGCATAGTGAATTAAACTGAACCGATAACTGAAAATAAGAGAAAAAATGTGAGTACATGTATATCATCTAATACTTACAGGATCATAAAATTGTTGAAATAAATATAAAACTATTAATATCAGAAATAAAGAGCTGTAAAAAGGCAGGAAATAAAAGCTAGAGTAAAATCAACTAAAATAAGAACAAAAGACTCTAAAAATACAAAATTTATAAATCCAAAAGGAGTAGCGGGAAGCAGAAAAATCACATAGCTACCAATTTTCAAGCCTATAATCTAAAATATACAAGACATCATTTTCTATCAGTATAAATCAAAACTTAATTTTGAATTTATTGAGAAGATTAAAAAAACTTTTCTGTTTATTATTTACATCTCAAGTAAATGTAGAAATTTTTAACAAGTGAGAAAAAGGAAGAGACTTTCAAGGCCTGCTCACATTTATTTATTATTTGTTATGTGCATAAATACTCTAATTTTATAAGCTGTTTCTTTCTCTAATTCATTTATTTACAGTAACGATCATCTGCGAAGCTTCTCTCAACCTATTTTTCTTTTTTTCATTTTTAATCTTCAGGCTGAAGCAGATTATTTTTCATTTTTAAAGAAAAAAAGGAGAGTAAAACTTAAAATTTCTATTAAAAAAAAAGAAAAAAAAAAAAAAACAGAGATTCTCCTGTTTAAACTCAATGCTTTTAAACTGTTACTCAAGAAATGTCAGTGTGAAATGCCAAGTTCCTAAGGCACTTTAATCTTCTCTGCCAGAATTACTTTTACAAGGGTAAACTACTCAAAAAGCCCTCTTTATAACCTGTCAATGGTTACTGGATATTAATAATTGGCTTCACAGACATTAGGGTTAAAAGAAAGAAGGCATTGGAAATATTGCTTCAATAACAATGCACACCAAATTAAAAGGAACTTTTCTTATGATAGAAAATCACAATTTTTTTATCTTATGTGAAATTTCTGTTGCAACTTAGATATTTCACAAGAGAGGTGCAAGCACTTTTATTTTAACATTACAATCAGTGTGCAATTAAAAAAATATATATATATTTCTAAAAATTTAATGTATATTTTGCACACATATTAATTTTCACCATCGCTGTCATCAGTCATTAATTCCTGCAGAACTTATTGGTTTGTTTTCAGAAGATACCAGATCTTCATTTATATCGAGAGCATTAGATATTAAATTATCATTAAAATATCCAATCTTTGCATACCACACACACCAATTTTTTTAATACATAAAAACTATAAGTGATTATGGTATTTTGTTTTCTATATCATTAGACAGATAACAATTGAAAATTTAATATTTAAAATAAAACAGGATTGTAAATAGCAAATAATAAACAGAAACAAAAGGGCAAGAACTGCTATAATTCTGTTTACTTTTTCTTTGGAAAATAAAACAAAGTTGGACAGTAAGTAGTATGATCAAATGATCTTTTAATTAAAAATGAATTAATTAAAATAGCTCATTTTCACTAACCTTTTACTTGTAACAATAAAGCAAACAAAATGGAATTTAATGTTATTCACAGTTAAAAGGTTATAGCATGGAAGTGATCATTTACTTATGTAGAAATTATTAAAATAAGAAATGTAGTTATCTAAACAGGGATTCTTAATTAATCCATCTCATGGGAGGTGAAAAAACATAACAAAGACGTGCAGCATCAGAAACCATATTTATTTATGGATCCAATAAAGTGTCCTTATATAAATAGTAGTACATATATTGCACATATATTTGCTTTGAACATTCAACTTATGAGAGAAAACAAAAAAAATTCAATCTACAAAGAAATTTTCCTGCAGAAAAATTTTAAAACATGTTGTCTATTTCCTCAAAATATTTCATTAGGCTTAGTTGATCCCAGAGACTGCACTTCCTTTGTTATATATTATAAAATTTATACTGACAATAACAAGTATCGAATACATTCAATACAATGTTTACATTCATTATTCATTAAAATGAAATTGCTACACTAAAAAGATTTTTCGTATGATGTCACAGAAACATTTTTAGTTATAACAATGGACATTGAAAAAAAAATGGTGAAAAATGTTGTATAAAATGCTTCTATTCCAAAGAAATGTAACTAATGCTACTGCTTCTGCCGTTAATTTATCTTGACATTTTTACTTTACTGGCTTATCCTGCCAAAACTATTACATATAAAAACATGAAAAGTGGCAGTTTTAGAATGAAAAGTGTGACACAAACACATTGAAGTAGACAGTTTTTAAATGAATCAAGATAGTTAGTTCGACTATATAAGTTTTATAGAATTAAAAGCAATACATATCAATTTAGCCATCTTTTGCACGCATATACTTAACTTGATTGTGATATGCAACAGAGATATGCCCGGGCCGGGGTCCTGGCTTCAGCCTATTTTCATTCACGGCACTCGCGTCTGGCCTTACTTTTTTCTGAAGGCTCGGGTTCAGCCGGGCCTAGTCACTTCTCTTTCCGCGCTTGGGCCTTACTTTTTTCCTGAAGGGCCGGGCTTAACTTATTTTTTCCGTACCGAGCCAGGACTGGTTACATTCTTCCTAGTCTTCGCGGGTCAAAATTTTCAGTCCTGGTTTTGACCCAGCCTGTATAAAAATCATTGTCTCGGTGTGGCTTGGTCCGTTCAAAGTTCAGTAAAACTTGTCCTGGACAAAAAATTTTTTCAAAAAACGCATATCTTTTTAAATCCCCATTATTCTACAGTTAAACATTAAAATTTATGCTTTTTAAAGAATAGTAGATTTCTAGGCTTATTAAAATACAGCTAAATTAAAATATAGTAAAACGTGTGAAAAAGAACCTGCTTATGACGGAATCCTATTTTAAACTGGAAAACATGTTGATCCATGCAAAGTCTATAAAGCATTTTTTTTTTCTTTCCTATGCAATTCCATCTTAGAAGATTTTACTGTATAGCGTTTTTCAGATTTTTAAGTCTCCAATACATTATGGATTAACAATATTAATGATAACTGAAACATTTACATACAACATTCATTATAAAAATTAATACTGCAGTCTACGGTACTTCTATAAAAATGAAGATTATAAATATGAAAAAAAAAGGATAAGTATTTTTGGTCAGAACTCCTCTTATGAGACAAATTTTTAACCAAATGAATGCAAAAATCAATGTTTTGTAAAAATTCACACGGGCCGGTCTCGGGCTGAAATTACTTTTTTCAGACTGGGCTAGTCTCGGGCCAAACTTTTACATGTTATACCAGGACAATATTTTTTTTCAACAGGCTGTGCTCAGGCCAAACTTTTATACCGGGACGGGCCAATATTTTTTTTGTACAGGCCGGGCTCAGACCAAACTTTTAATTTTTTACTCAGCCGAGAGAAGCCCAATTTTTTCCTATGCGTCAGCCTGGACCTGGAAATTTCGGCCTGTGCAAACCTCTAATATGCAATGCCCAAAAATTTTTTTATTTGTCTGATTTTTTTTTAGTTTCTTTTTTATTTTTAATTCAAAATTTGCTTATCTGAATAGAGATTTAATTCATAGTTTAAAATAGTTGTTTTTATCGGCTGTTACCAGACAAAATAATAAATATTTCCCAAATAATATTTATTATTTCCAAATAATTTTGAACTGCAAAATATTTTTTACACATAAATGTTTAAAAAATAAGTAAAGCTTTAAAATAATCAAATTATTATGTTAAAAAAGCATTTAATGGTAAAAATTACATCATATTAAAAATGATTTTCTTATAGCATCGAAATGAAAACTTTTGTTCTAGACATTTTTAAGGTCTGGGAGGCAGTGACTTTTGACTTTTTTTTACAGTTAACTATTTTATACAAGCTGATTTTCAAATGTGTAATTGATCTTACTTAATGTATCACAAAACAGTTGTCACATGTCATGACAGCAATGAATGTGGCACTAGGAATAAAAAAATTCCCCAGTCAAAGGAAAATTAATGGCAACCCGTTTACATATGAGGTTGAAACTGGTTGTGATATTATCAGTCAATCTTCAATAATTAGATGATCTTTTAAAAGCAGAGCAAAAAGTTTGAAGGAAGTCATGATATCAAATACTAAAATAAGTTATTTTAAAAACAAAACAACATAACAATAAATTTTGAGTAACAGGTGCAGCGCTTAGAAGCAGAAATTAATACATAAAACCTTCTTTTACATCATTTCTGTAGAAAGAATTCGAAAAAGCTAATTTTATTTTCTTAGAAGAGAAACTGAAAATAAAAAATATACATACATATATATAAATAATTTATAAGATTAATATAAAAAACAAAAAAAGGCAATGGAAAGGAAAATTGCACTTTGATTTAACATTCTCGGGTATTTTTTTTTTCTTAAATTATATTTTTTTATAATAAAATATACAAATATATATATGATATTTTTCTGTATCAACATTTGTGCTAAACTTATGTAGCCAATGCTAATGCTAGATTAGATTTTCAAATTAAATTAATTGGTTATGAATTAAAGTGGAAGTCAAAATCAAAACAGTACAAGTTAATTTTTGAAATTCATAAAAAGTATAATCTTTAAAAATCATAATTTCTTTCTTCTTTTAAATTAGATTTTTTTTTTTAAAGGAAACTAAATTTAAGTATTAAAGGGACGTGAGATCACATGTAAAATAGTTGACAATAATGCAACTTTTTTCCGAGAAACAAACTGAAGTAATTTCAATACTTTTTTAAAAAGTAGTTTTGGCATAAGCTAAACTATAACTAATTGCTTAGAAATGAATAAAAATAAAAAATGAAATAGTCAGATTTTTTTTTTTTTAACCTAATATTTTTTGTTCCAAAGTTGCATAATTATGCAGTGACTATGTGCTCTTATAATGGCCACAAATGAATATATTTTACTATGCTTAAACAAGCATATTCTATTCATATTTGATATTCATCCAAATACTTTTAAGAAATTCAAAAGCAAAAATGGGCTAACAGACAGAGAGACTAATAAAACAAACTCATGATTTTCATAATTTTTGATAAGCAGTTAAAAAGGCTTGTAGAACATCACACTGAAGTCTTTCCGATACATAAGTTCTTTAACCAACAAACTTGCCCCTGAATATCATTTCCATATATATGGAGCCATTAAATAACTTCACAACACTCATGTAATCGTTAAAACCAAGTAGAGATAAAAACTTAACACATTTATTAATCTAAAACATCACATCCTTTTAAAATCAAACTATAATTCACAAATACATAATACACTCCTTCACGCTTCTACTTTTTTCCCATCAACGCGTTCTGTGGTCTCAGCTCTCACGATCATCATTCACATCTCATTGCCAGTTTCATTATCTAAAGTCAGTGTCAGGCATAGGATTCGCAAAGGGCTATTCTAGGCATTTGAGTTTGTACAAGTCCTTAACAACTCTGACAACTTTCCCCCAAAAGAAGCTCATTCGTGACCCTTGTCACAATGAAGCGTAAAAATCATAGTTATACCACACACTTTTATTAGCAAAGGTGAGAATAATGTGGAACTTCCCATTATAAACTATTTAAACTAACTAATTCAAGAAATACATATACAGTGAAACCCGCTTAAGAAGTTTCCCAAGGGAATGGAAGGGAAAATCTTCTTAAACGGGAAATTAGCATTTTTTGAAAAAATTAATAGTTTAAATATTGATATTCAGAAGAGGGTCTATTTTATCTTAGTACAATAATACAAAGAGTATTTTCTATAAAACTGAGTTTTCTTAAGAAATTTAAATTAGTTTGTACACTTAAAAAATTAGCTAATAAAGTAAAAATACATAATTACCTTAGAAACTCTGTATTTAATCCAAGACAAGAAATTTCTCTTTAAGAGTCATTTGATATGTTTTTGCAAAAAAAATTGGTTATAGTTTTTTGTTTCTGTTTTTTTTCGGCAACTTTTAATTGATAACAGTCTAATTGTCTTCAGCTTTTGAAAACTTCTTCAGGCACATTTTCGACACTTTCAATAAAATGCCGAAAGGTTTCTAGTCCTTTTACAGCTTCCGAAAAACTAGGAATTTCCACATCTTCCTCAGTTTCACTCATTTCTTCATCTACTGTCATTTCACAAATATCATCCACTGGTACTACTTCATCATCTACCGACACGTACTCCTCAAACGATGCAGTGAAATCCATCTTTCTCTGAAGAGTCTTCCAATCATCCTCAATATCAAATTCATATTCTTCTGGTGATTCTCCATCCAAGAATCCTGCTTTCTGAAAACAATTGGCAATGACAGATGGGGTTATTAACTCCCATGCAGATAAAATAAAATGAATTGATTCCAAAATGTTCACTTTTTTTAACTCTCCAGTATTGTCAAGTTTTTCAATCATCCATTTCACTAGCCGTTTTCTATAATGCTGTTTAAACACTTTAATTACTCCCTGATCCATAGGTTGTAAAACAGAAGTTGAGTTCGGTGGTAGAAAATGGACTTTTATGTTGCTCAAGTTTTTCGTGTCTTTGGAATAGGCGGCACAGTTGTCTACAAAAATGATGTTCCTCTTAGCTTTGTCATTCAATCTTTTCAAGTAATCTTCATAAATTGTAATTTTCATCCACGCAGTCTTGCTGCTTTCATAATCACAAGGCAACAATTTCACATTCTGAAAACATCTGGGTTTCTTCGATTTTCCAACAACTAAAATTGGCAACTTCTCAGAACCATTCATGTTGGCACCCAATAAAAT
Source organism: Maratus speciosus (assembly GCA_963932465.1). Lineage (NCBI taxonomy): Eukaryota > Metazoa > Arthropoda > Arachnida > Araneae > Salticidae > Maratus > Maratus speciosus. The sequence continues at coordinate 504,740,490 of OZ010793.1, read as the reverse complement.
TGTAAGTCGTTCCTTATTTCTTTTACCTCCGTGACATTTTTCGCCTTTATATGCATATGTTTTATCCGGTAAAAGATTGTAGAAAAGTCCACACTCATCCATATTGAAAATGTCTTTAGGATGATAACCGGTTATTAAATCTGGTAAGATTTTCTTCCACTCTTCGATTTCTTGTGGATCGACACTTTTACTCTCGCCTTGTATAGAATTATAAGTCAATCCAGCTCTTTTCTTCATCCTATCAATCCATCCATTTGAAGGAGTAAATCCAATCTCCATTTTTTTGGCAATTTCCTCAGCCTTCTCTCTAAGAATAGGTCCGCTTTGAATATTGGTGGATCTGGCTTGTTTGAACCAAATCAATAACTTTTCTTCCATAACTTCATATTTTCCTCTTTTCACCTTTTTAATTTTACGAGATTTTTGAGAACAGTTTAAAATGAGATCTCGTTTTGCTACAATTCCATTCAGAGTAGTCACTGGTATGTTCAACTTCTTTGCAATTTCAACTCTTGTTGTTTTCGCGTTACTATCAACTTCTTTCAAAATTTTGATTTTGTCTTCAATTGACAAGGCTTTCCTTTTAATTGCCTTGCCCAACATTTTTTGGGGAAAAAAACAGAATTTTTTGTTCGTGTATTTTCTAACGAGAAAGCTTTAATGTTATACACTTTACACTGACTTAAAAACTGTGAAATGAATAAACCAAACATAGCTTTGATACATTACACTTATGGAATAGGGTGGTGGGAAAGAATCTGTTGTAACTATTGAACTGAAAGAATCACCCATCGGTAGGGCAGAGCAATTCCCTTTTCTCTTTATCAGTCACTATTGTTACAGTGACGAAGGGCCCATCCTCTACCCACATTCCATTTCCATCAAACACGTTAAACAGAATTTAAGGTGAAATAGAGGTGACCACATCTGCTATCAGTCCTAAACATTGACCTTTTTGAATAGTGAAGAATAATAAAGGAAGAGATTTCAGCACAGAAAATAAAAGAAAAAGAAAAAGAAATTTAACAAATTACAACGACCATTTGGAAAAGGATTTTTTCAAAGACTAAAATTTAAGACATAAAAAATTGCACGGAGTTGATCATACATTACGTACGCCTTGAATTAAACATTAATAGTGTTATTACACGAAAAAATCCCAAGCGACAAAAATTGCCTGCAAATCGTATTTGGTGTGAAATATTTATATGTATTCATTCCTGTCCTATTTATCTTTTTTTTTTTTTTTTTTAATTAGCTTATTCCATTTTTCTTTTGCACGGGAAAATCTTACAAATTAAAATTAACTCTGGCAGAAATTGTTATTCATCTTCTTTCATTTTCATTAGTCATTATCCACCTGAAACTTGCATATTATCCAAGCATTTCATTGGCTGTTCGGGAAAAGGCTTTTCCATCGTCAGATTTCCAAGAAATCTGACTACCAATTTTAAATGAAATTTCATTCTTAAACTTCTAAACATCCGGCAATATTACTTTTTACACCGTCGGATAGAGAAAAAAATGTACTTTTAAATGCAATTTGTTTGAAAGCTGTACCTCAATTTGTGTCTGAGTTATTAATTTTTTTTGTAGTTTTTTTTACTTTTTTGTCATAGTAGCAACACTCTGTTGTCCATCTCTGTTGAAAGTAAAGGGAAATACATATTACTGTATAGACCAATCACAAAACGAATAAAATGCAGATTAAACCAATAAAAACCTTCAGATATGCTTTTGATTTCCTAGCCTGACGAGAACAATAACCATTTTTCCAAATGGTTAATAATAATCAAAAAGACAAAATAAACGAGCTTTGAAAGTAAAAATGGAAGGAAAAATAAAACTTTGAGTTTCGAACTAAACTTCTTAAATGAGTTATTTTAGTGTTGTAAGAATAAGAGAAAAATGGGAATCGAAAATATAAACTTCTTAAGCGGGAACTTCTTAAACGGGTTTTACTGTATATACAATATTATTCATCACCATAAATTTTATAAATTAACACAAAAAAAAGAAAATAATAATAACTATGTTACAACACATACACCAAGCAACATTGCAAAGTTATAGCTATTATAAAGTCAAACAACCAATAATTTCCAAAACACAAAATAAAAAACTAAATTAGTTTAACATTCATCAAAAGTAAATCTTGACATAGAATCTGCGTTTAAATGTCTAGAACCTTTACGATAAGTTACAGTTAAATTGTATCTCTGCAATGCCAGAGACCAACGAGCCAATTTTGCTCCACGATGCGGAACACTAATCATAAGAAAAGTGAGTCAATTGTGGTCCGAAATTACCTCAATCTCTGCACTAAATATCCAAGTGTCAAACCTATATGTTGAACTCTTGCGATAAAAGGACGTATTTTATTCGTATGCAGATTTCTTGTGCTACCATCATCGAACTTCACGACTACAGAATGTGGTCTAGTAATTTCAATCCCTGTGACTGGTCCAATCCAAGTCTTCAGTAATTTGTGTGACAACAATGGATGTAAAATAAACACCTGATCTCCAATGCAAAAGGTTTTTTTTCTCGAGATTGAAGATTGTAACGAGAAGCATAATCAGCCTGATTTCTGTAAGCATTTTCTGATGCGATCTTATGCGCATTCTCCACTTTCTCAAGTAATCCCCCCCATGTAATACTCTGTAGAAAGAGATGCTGTCATAGGTATTTTCCTCTTGCCAATCCAAAACTCCCTCAACAATTTCAGTGGTCCGGAAGGAAGTCGCCCATACACAGGGCTCCAAACACATTTTAGTCTCCTAAAAGGGGGAAAGGGGACCACTTTTATTTTAAAAGGATACTTTAGGGACCATTTACATTAAAAAAGGGGACTTTGGTGGACCATGTCTAAAAATACTGCACCGAGTTTTCCTAAATATGCAAGCAAATTTTTAAAAATTGCCCCCAAAAATATGGTAATTGGTTATCTTTCTAAAGATGGATCACTAAAAAGGACACTCAGCTAAATATTCTACTGCAAGAAGACAGGAATTATTCCAACATTCAGTACTCACATTCATAATTTTCCCTAAAGGAGCTTTTAATTTAAATTGATGCTTTATTGTGGGAAGACAAGACTGTGTGCAATCCTATGGGAAATATGCGAGCTTTAAGACCTGTTTTCTCGGAAACTACCTGACTGATTTTGATGAAATTTGGAATCCATATTCACTGGATTATGGCTCAAGACTTATGGCAGACAGTTTTATTCTGCGACAATTTTTTTTATTTTAGAGCAACGGCAATTTTTCAGAAATTTTATTAAATTTTTTAAAAACTGTCTGTAAAAAATATTATATCAAAATCGCTTGAATACTTTATGAGATAATGGGATTTTTACCAGAAAAATACAATTTTTCAGGAGATCCAAAAAAACAAAAATATTCACAATTCTCGCTCTTTGCGAATGACAAATTGAGTTTTCTGATTACGTATCGACAGAACAGACTTTGGGAGTGTCGATAGTCGGTCAAATGTTTGTACACCTTTTTAAAACCTTCTTATTGTTCAATTAACATATGCCAACTTTCTGTGTTTTGTTTTGTACTGAACTGCGACTTGTATTTTTTGAACTTGCACTTGCAAAATGACAAAGCCAAAAAGTATTTTTGAGGGAAAAAAAGAATGGGTGCAATCATAGGGAGGAAATGCGAGCTTTAAGACCTGTTTGGGGCCATCCACAAATGATGTCACGCTTGGAGGGGGGGAGGGGGGTTCATGAAATTGTGACAGTTTGTGACAAGGGGGTGAGAGGGGGTAAGAAGAAATGTGACATCACACATTTTGGTTAAAATAAAAGCATTAAAAATCAGCAGGTTAAGTTTTGAAGTTATTTTAAAATTAAAGTATTTTGTATTCGTAAAGTAAGGATAAGATTTAAAGCCAAATATATTAAATTCCGTTTCAAATTCCAAAATACTACTGTTTTCAATTGCTCTTTCATATTAATATTTTATTACTATTGTATATTAATTATCTTTTTTGTCGTAAACCTTAATCTTATTTCATATAAAATAAGTACACGAATCATTTTTATAGTTGTACTCACAAATGTCATTAAAATACATAGTTAAAGTTAAAAAATAAAATATTAAATATGATCTATAATGCAGTGCTTTGTTTCTGAAATGCAAGTATATGTTTCTGTAATATAGCATGACATGTGACAAGAGGGGGGGGGGGGGGGGAGGTAAGGTGATGTGTGACAAAGGGGGGAAGGGGGGGTCAAAAATATTGAAAAAAAGCATGACATCATTTATGGATCACCCCTTTCCTCAGAAGCTACCAGACCGATTTTTAAGAAATTCTGAATCCCTATTCACTGAATAATGCTCAAGACTTATGGCAGACAGTCTTTTTTCTGCGACTAAAACTTCTTATTTTAGAGCAATCGCAATTTTTCAGAAATGCTTTTTTCTGAAACTAATTAGAATATTTTAAAACTGTCTACCACATATGATCCTATATTTGTACTCTACCAACAATTTTTTTTTATCGAAATCACTCAAGTACATTAGGAGTTAATAGGGTTTTTAACTGAAAAGTACAATTTTTCGAAAAGCTACAAAACTTAGACACTTCTAATTTGTGTGAAGTTCTTGCAATGTTTTATCAAACACATGAATTAAAGAATATATACTCACTTGAATGAAGTTAGTTACATATAATAAATGAGTATAAAATGCTAGAGTAAAATTAGTGGGTGTGGCATCTCATTCACGTCTTCCCTTAGTGTGAGTAGGTGTAGTGTCCCAGTCTTGTCTTCCCTTGAATTTTTACAGTTATTTCTAATGGTCAGAAAAAAAAAAACTGAGCATACCAATGGATTCAGGAAGGTTCAAAGAATATTTTAAGCCAATAAAAAAAATATAATTTTTTTCGAAAGATTTCCTTGATGTCGTTTCGTAATATTTATAACAGAAAAAAAAAAATTGCAATAAAATATAAACACTAAATATTAATGCATCTAAGAAAATATCAAATCAATTGATAACAGAGTAGCATACTAGCAATTACAAAGTATAGAGCATTTCTTTGAATTTAATACAGAGTAACAGTGATCAATGAATAAATAAAAAGAAAAGTGCCCAGTTAAACTGATGGCATTGAGCTCACAGGCTATTCACACTAATTATAAAGCTCTTATTTCAAAGAATAATGCGCCTCAAAAAATAAATGAAGGGGGATTAGTTCCCCCACTGTTTCACATCTTTATACTTAACCAATGAGCCTCCAAATCTCCTCATCAGGGAAGCGCCTTATCAGAATAAACCTATATACCAAATTTGAATCAAATCGGATAGAAAAATCCCTTTATCAAATTAAGGGGGGTATTGGCCTCCCGTGCCCCCCCCCCCTTTAGACTTAAAGAATGAACTTTTAAATCTAATCAGGGAAGTTTGTAAACAGAATTAACCCGTATACCAAAATTTGAAGAAAATCTGATAATTCTGCATGAAAAACCCATTTACTTAAGTTAAGGGGGGGAGGGGATTAGCCCCCCATTTTCCCTTTATACTTAACCAATGAATCCCCAAAACTTATCAGGGAAGCGCCCTATCAGAATGAACCTAGAAAAAAAAATTGAAGCAAATCGAATATTTCTATCAAGAATTATCGCGTTAGGTACATACTCAGGCTTTGATAGCCTGTGAGCTAAAAAAACACAGTTGAACAGCACCTCCTGTTGAGTATTAGAATTAGATTAACTATTCATTAGATATTGTTAATTATTAATCTCAAACGTAAAATTTAGTTCCTTTGTACTACCCAATAAAAGCTGAAATAAGCTATAATGCTCATCGGAAAAAGCATAGTATGGCAACATTAGGGTCAGCTGGGTGAATTAGTCCTCCAGATTTGCCTGGGATGGCTCAGTAAGTAGAGCATTGGCGGCTCCTGCCAAGACATCCCTGGTTTGAATCCTGACCTGGACTTTTTCCCCCCATTTGGAAATTTACAACTGATATGATTTATTTATGAATTGAATAATTGTATGAAAAATTAATCTAATAAAGATAGAGGTGTCTATGTGTCTTTGTGCTGACGAGATTGCTGTGCATAGAGCTATAAGATTTGGCAAGAAGGTAGCTGTATGTCTAAAGTTATGCACATATAAGCCAATTTTTGGACTTTTTTGAGTATTTTTTTAAGTATAATTTTTAGCCTTTTTTATGTTTTATGGATATTTTTCCAAATTTGTAAAAGGAATCTGGTTTAAATTTTTTAGCAGAATGTAGTAAATTTTGCCCTCTTTACAATAAAGTTTATTTGGAATTTATACAGTACAATTTTCTCAATTATTTCATTGTTTTTTGTCATTTTGCAGTGATTTTTTGCCATTTATAAAAGAAATTCTGTTTAAAATTTTTAACCCTAATGTAGTAAATTTTGTCTTTCCACAATTGCATCCTCTGGTTTAAATTGCTAGCAATTAAAAAAAAAAAAATCACATCCCGCGAGGATTTTTTTCCGGCATTTGTGAAAAAATTCTGGATACAATGTTTTAGCCCAACATTTTTATCACCCCTTCATTTTTTGTACAGTTTGACTTCTCTGATTTTCTGAATTTTTATGCGGTGACTTTTTTACACTAGTAAATGGGATACAGTTTTAATTTTTTAGCCCAATTCAGTAAATGTTGTCCTCTTTTGAATAAAGCTTATTACAGCAATTTTTGAATTTTTTATGCGATTTTTTGACATTCGTAAAAGGATTCCAGTTTCAATCTTTTCGCAGAACTTATTACATTTTGTCCTCTTTTCAATAAAATTGAATTCCTATAGCAATTTTTGAATTTTTTGCAGTTTTTTTTCTTCTTTTTTTTTTACATTTTATGGAGATTTTTTTTTTTTTATTCGTTTTCAAACTTCTAGCTTAATGTAGTAAAATTTTGTCCTCTAACTTGAATTTTAGTGATTTTTAATGAGATTTTCAATGCGTATTTTAACATCTTTTCACATTGTGCGGCAATTTTTTGACATTCATGAAAGAATTCCTGTTACAATGTTTTAGCTTGTTACAGTAAAACGCAATTTTTGAATTTTTGTGATTTTCAGAGTTTTGCACCAATTTTTCTACATTAGTAAATTTTTTCCAGCCACAAAAAGGGGACTAAGGGGACCAAAATGCATAAAAGGGAATTAAAGGGGACCATTTTCCAAAAAGGGGGCTTTGGGGGGGGGGGGGGGAAGAGGACCATTTGGGAGCCCTGAGCTTGCTATAGTAAAATGCATTATTTGAACTTTTGTGATTTTTAGAGTTTTTTTGAGTTTTGTGGCGATTTTTCCACATTAGTAAATTTTTTCCAGCCACAGAAAGGGGACTAAGGGGTCCAAAATGCATAAAAGAGGACTAAAGGGGACCATTTTCCAAAAAGAGGACTTTGGGAGGGGGGGGGGGGAAAGAGGACCATTTGGGAGCCCTGATACACCTACTGAAAAGGTGACATTCCAGTAGTACTATGTGGTACTTCCCTATAAGCGAACAGCAGATACGGTAAATGCAAATCCTAATCACGACCATTGTCCTGAGTATTCTTATTCAACATATCTTTTAGTGCTTTATTCCAGCGTTCTACCGCTCCCATACTCTCTGGATGTCCAGGAGTCGAAAATCTGGGCACTACCCCAAAAGTATCCAACAATGCATCATACAATTGTGAAGTAAAACTCGGTCCTTGATCTGTGCATATAGTAACTGGGAATCCCGTTTGGGTAAATATTTTCATTAACACTTCACATGTGGTCTTTGCTGTTATATTTTTAACTGGTACCGCCTCGACCCACCTGGTACATAGGTCAACAGCAGATATCACATATTTATGTCCTCTACGAGAAGGTGGTTCTAAAGGTCCAAAACAATCAAGACTCCACACTTCAAACGGGTTTTCCGGTCGCACTAACGGACGTATGAGTACCCTATCTCTATATGTAACAGTTCTTCTTAATTGACATTGTTTGCAACTTGCACAAAAAAATTTTACATCTTTCTTCAACCCTGGTCAATAAAAAGAATAATTGATTCTCTGTTTCGTATTCTGTTCTCTCAGATAGCCTGCCAAGGGAATTTCATGAGCAACTGATAAAATATGTTGTCTCTTACACACAGACAACACTACTTGTTTCACGTCTTCGCCGCACACATTTTCCAAATGTATTAGTATCCCTTCCTCTATAAAGTAAGCATTTTTATTATTTTTAGCCATTTTCCATATATATTCCAATGAATTATCAGCTCTTTGCAATTCGAGAAAAGATTCCTTTATTCTTCCCTCACTTTCATCATTTTTATTTCCAGCTTGTTCTCCTTCATCAAAGTCATATATTTCCTGATCCCCACCAGTATCTTCCTCAGAACTAATGTTCTGCTCTCTTTCCACCTCATGTTCCATCTGTGGATCATTCTCCTTCTCCGAATTAACATTGCCAACCAGACTGGGGATAGTCGTTGCCTTACTATACAATATAACATTATGGTTCAATGTTTCATAAGCCGTTGGGCATATTAACATATCATTTACCAGTTTTTTTGAAATAGCACAAGTTACAGGAACTTCCCCATGGATTCCATCATCTATTCTGATTAGTATCACTCTTAATGGAGTGACTTCACTCTCTCAGAATGCTGAGGTTATCTTAATCCTTCCCTCCCCTTCCTTGGCCATACTCTTGACTAAATCTGCTCATATCACCAAAATCTGAGCACCAGAATCATAGATTCCATCCACAGCATTATCTCCACATTTAATTTTCACCCTTTCCAATTCATCACACTTTCCATTCTTTCCTACATGCGCAGATACTGGTATTGTTATTCTGGCAGTCAATATTGACGATTGGTTTTCCCCAGTTTTTCTTTCGGATTGCACTGAATTTGTCTGTGCTCTCAGTATAGCTGGAGTACTGCATTTATTTGGACAGAATGGAGCCTTATGACCTTCCTCTCTGCACGAGTAACAGATAACTTTATTAGATATTGGTGTTTTTGCTTTATAAGTATAAGCTCTTGAGTCCTGTTTTCAATATGGTGCCAAACCAGCTTTCCCATTGTCAACATACTTAGGATTAAAGGAAAAACTACTTTTCGTCTCCAAAAATCTATGCTTGCCTCCTACAGTCTTGTTGCACACTTTCATACAAATCAAGCTTCTCAGCCAACTCAGTGGGGGACACTATTTTCGGTCATTCATCCACAAAATGTTCTCTCCTTTCATAAGGTACTCTTCTTTTTAATTGATCAGTTACCATCAACTCTTTCAGAGAGTTAAAATCGACAATTTTTACGTTCATCAATCCATTCTTGAAAATAACCATTTATTTCAAACACAAATTCCTGCCATGTCCGTTCGTGGTTTCGTTGATGATCCACAAATTTCTTACGAAATTTTTTGGGACTTAAATTGCTTTAACAAAATCTTTTTTATATAATCAAAGTCCTAAAATTTCTCCTCTGACTCACGTGGAAGAACCTGAACAATTTCCGATGGTAACAACAAAAACAAACTTGACACCCAATGTTTCGAGTCTAAACAAATCCTCTTTGTCTGCCATTCAAAAATCGACAAATACAGAACAATGTCATCTTCCTTAACATTAAATTTCGGCATGAGCTTTGTAACCTCTATTCCGCAATTACACCCTGTTATATCTATTCCAGTCTTAGATTCTCCAATTTCACTACTCCTTCCTAACCTTAATTTCTCCAATTCAAACTCTCTTTCCTCTCTCTCTAACGCAAATTTTTCTCTCTCCAATCGCTTTGCCTCACCCTCCTGTCTCGCCTCTACAATTGTTTCTAATAATCCCTTCAAGAATTCAGCTTCATACTTCTTACTTGCCATAATTAACTCCTTTAAATCAATTATTCTTGCATCCGGACCGGTCTGCTCTCCCAACTCCTCTGATCCTTTATCTTTACCAGCCTGACAAAAAGTCTCAAATTTGTCCACCCAAATCGTATAAGATCCCAATTCAACTCGTATCAACAATCCACCACTCAGTTATGCAAAATTGTAAGCTTAAATATTACTGTGCACTACATACATATAATCAGTTCATAACATTTATCAAAAACATTTATCAAAGCATTTATCAAAATATATCAATTTTATATCTTAATATACATCATTTCAAAGAAAACCAATTCACAGCAACTCCAAAGATTTTCATACATCAATAAACTCAGTATTCAAACTAACCAACCATAATACAAATATACATAAGATCTATATATACAAATTGGCTATATCATATTTCACACTTATTGTCAAATACATAATAATTTATACAAGGCAATCTCATCTGAGCATATATAAACTATCTCAACATTTCAGTACTTATCACCTATCCCCCCCCCCCCGAAAAAATATTCCATTCTCAAATTCACATGTTACATGAATAACTATATGTTTGAACAGTTATCTCTCCCCCTCCTACATTACAATCAAACAAATCTACAATCATTACTCTGAATAATCACACATTTTTTTTTTCTCTTTTTCTGACGTACCCTCCTTAAATTTACTACCTATATTTTACTGAACCCACATCATTTGTTTGCACTGACATACACATAGCACATTTAAATAACTAATAAATAGCACATTTAAATAACTAATAAGTAGCACATTTAAATAACTAATAACAAATTTTCAAATGGGAAGCTACTTACAGACAAAACTTCTGACCTTGCTTTTTTTCCCCCCAATATGACCAGTCATTTCCATTAGCTGCTGAGGTTTAGGTTTACCATCTACGCCACTAAAGTCTTTCCGATACGTAAGTTCTTTAACCAACAAACTCGCAGCCAAATATCATTTGCATATATGGAGCCGTTAAATAACTTCACAACACCCACGTAATCGTTAAAACCAAGTAGAGATAAAAACTTAACACATTTATTAATCTGAAACATCACATCTTTTTAAAATCAAACTGTATACAAATACATAATACACTCCTTTATGCTTCTACTTGTTTTTCCATCCACACGTTCTGTGGTCTCAGCTCTCACGATCATCATTCACATCTCATTGCCAGTTTCATTATCTAAAGTCAGCGTCAGGCATAGGATTCGCAAAGGGCTATTCTAGGCATTTGAGTTTGTCTAAGTCCTTCACAACTCTGACAATCACTTTTGCTGATATATATGGGAAATTTTGAGACATAAAATTAAACTATACATTGTCAATTTTTATGAGTCAAATTTGACTAAAGCTTTAAGTAGAAATTATCAACTTGAACGTCGATTTATACAAAACAAGCAAGTCAAGCATAAGTATTACTGCTTTTATATTTTCTGGTATTTATATTAGATTTCTTTGCTTATTTAAGTATAAGGATAAGTTAGTGCCAATTGTTCGAATCACAAAAACATGGAAGTCTTCAGTTATTCAGTGTTCAAGATTGCAATTAATTAGCAATAAGTTTGCCCCTATTATCATGTATAAGTCAAAAGGATTAAACCTGCCTCATGCTGTAATCGATTTCGTAGACAAAGAGTCCATACCAGGTTTAGTTTACATTGGGCTTAGTAGAATAAAAAAAATTAACGGCTTGCTGCTTGAAACTTGTGCTGATTTCTCTAGCTTTTTAAGGGACAATAAGGATATTTTATGCAGAGAAGAGTTTGAAAGACAATAATAATGATGAATAAAGAAATGTCTTTCAAAAAATGCATATCTATCAACTTTGAACAATAATTACTCAAAAAACATTAATAGCAGGGTTGGAAAAAAACCAGGTTTTTTTGTAAAAAACCAAAAAAACCGGTTTATTTGGTTTAAACCAGGTTTTTTTGGTTTAAACCGGGTTTTTTCAAATATAATTTCCTATTGCATACAGATGCATATCTGTTGATAAAATAAACATTTTTGGATATTATATAAGTAATATAACTTTTGAAAATATTTAAATTAAATAATTACAATCAATTATACAGAAAATTGAAATCATTTCTAATTTAAACATTATTAGTAACAGCTATGTCTGATGTTCACAGTAAACTGCTCTACACAGTGAAACATTGGCAACTTGAAATTCGTATGAAGAATCCTTTGATTAGTAATATAATAATCAATCAATAAACATTTGATGCAGTTTCATGAATATAATATATTATTCTGTGGTTGTTATTATTATTATTTTAATATCCAAATACTTCTGGTTATTTTGTTTTCTGAATGATAACTCCAAGTGTCCAAGTGAACCTTTTTGGCCATTAGATTCAGCAGGTAACAGAAAAGATTGGTTGGTATTATTGAAATGCTATAACTAGCACTCAATTTTTGCAAGCTGTGTTATTCAATTTGATATCTTAAGTTACTCTTTTAAATTCTTTAAGGATACTCTTCCCCAATCTCGATGCAGAAAATGTTCTTTTACAACTTAACCAAAATCTTAAGGATCATTGTATTTTGTTATTAACTGCAGTAAATAATCTGCATTTTTTAAATGAAAATATTTTATGCTAAATATTGAATATTATTTATCTATTTTATCTTTTCTAATTTCACATGTTTTAAGAAATATCTTTAGGGTACCAGATGTGTTTATCAGCACATGCTAATTTTCATTCTATATGCATAGAAACATGACCTAGTCTCATTATGCCTCATGTTGACTGCTGAGATGAAATGTTAAGTAGAAATTATTTCTATCAATAATTTAAAACAATTAAATTACAAAAAAGAGAAAATATTAGATTTTTCTAAAAAAACCAAATGGTTTTTTTGACAAAAAAACCAATTGGTTTAAACCGTGGTTTAAACCATGGTTAAAACCATTTGGTTTAAACCGTGCCAACCCTGATTAATAGCAAAAAAAAAAAAAAAAAAAGAATTTATATATGATTATAAAATTTCTATTTTGTTCATTTTTGTTATTTAAATTTTAATTTAAAAAGAGAATCGCATTTTCTCCTCTTCTCAGAAGTTATCATTAAATCTATGGTCTCAGCAAAATCATTCAGATTAATCCCTTTCACCGAAGGTCTAGTTTAAAAACAGATTCAGTAAATTCACAGATTCAGGCTTCAAGTTTTTTAGTATTTATAAGAACATTAAGAATTAAGTGTATTATGAAACAAACAACTGCTTAGAGGTAACCACATTCAAATGAATAATTTATTATTGAAACACATAATATAAATCTTTTTAAATTAAAAACATAATATAGCTGTAAAAATCTTTTAATTACACCTCAGAAATTAACTTAGGTTGAATTAAATCAGAAATAAATTGATTTAAAACTTCAGATTTCAAAAATCAATATGATAGGAATAATCATCAATAAAACTTACTTAAAATCAGTGACAATATGTGCAAGAAGGATGACATTTCACGCCATTAACTCCACATTTACAGCCACCACTAGTATCACCTTGACCCTAAATTTAATTTAAAAAATCTATATATTAATAATGCATTCATAAATTGCATATGATAAGATTATTAACAACATGGTTTAAAAAATGAGATTAATAAAAAAAACACTTTTTCATACATTATAAAATTCAACGAATAGAAATGAAAGAGTCCAGTCTTGATTAATCAACCTAAACTAACTCTTAAAAATGATTTCTCAAAACATCAGATAATGTAAAAGAAAGACAAAAAGAAAGAAAGAAAGAAAGAAAATAAATAAAAACAAATATGAATGTAACTAAAACTCTGTCATTTACTGAATTCAAAAGTAACGTAATTAAATGATTTCTCAAAACATCACATAATGCAAAATAAGGACAAAAAGAAAGAAAGAAAATGAATAAAACAAATATGAATGTAACTAAAACTCTATCATTTACTCAATTCAAAAATAAAGTAATTAAATATTAAATTTATTATTATTATATACAATACTGAATGAAAAAGTACTTTTTATTCTGTATCTACTATTTATAATGAAAAATAGATGCAAGAATAAAAATATTTTTTAGCGAAAATGCACAGAGTAATATTTTCTGGTGTGAAAAGCCTCTTCACTGCATACTTGATTACATTATAAATCTGAGAGAGAACCAAAATGAGAGAGAATAATTCATGTTATTCTCAACATTGACTAAATGGGCTAATAGTAACTGATACTTGTTTTTGAGCCAAAATACAATCCTTACACTAACTCTAATTCATGAAAACTATTTTCAAAGCAAATGTCACATCAATAGTTTCTATCAAAAGTAAAAATTGAATTTATTATGATCAGAGATGATTAACCAAGCTATAAATAATCAAAATTAATTGTATATCATAAGTATAGCAGTAAAAATAGTTTTTTTAAAAACACTCTTCAGGGGTCGATTGAGGCAAAATTTGGGGCCTATTTAGGGCCCCTTCACAAAAATCCATTCATTAAAACAAGGCCCTTCACAAAACTCCTTTCAATAAATCAAGCCCCTTCACAAAATTCCATTCCATCAAAACATACTTTTCATTGTTTTTATTAAAATGTTTAAAATTTAGATAAAATAAGCTCACCAGAAAGGAAAACTTTATCAGAAGGATTTAAAGAAGTTATTATTAATAAACATTTGGTTTGAATTTGAGAAGATGGATTTCATCTTTCGTGACAAAATGTTATTTTTTTACAAAAATATAATAAATTTCACAAAAATAACTTTTACTTTTCACAAAATGAGCCCCCCCCCCCCCCCCCCCAAAAAAAAAAAAAAAAACCTGTATTGATCCATGCTCTTTTATAAGCATTCAATGGTCATATTGAAAATCACACCGAATTTTTTGGTTGTATTTCATGTTTTTTCCACAAAATTTCTGTTACAATGCATTAATTTGGCATGGTCACTAAATCCTATTAGG
>OZ010793.1:504487283-504725457 GCA_963932465.1 Maratus speciosus | reverse complement strand
AAAAGTACTGTAAGTGTGCATACGTATACATATAATTTCACATATTTAAATACCACAAAAATTTTGTTTGCAAATATAGAACTTAAGTACAATTTCTCTGAGGTGCAAAACAACCCACCTCATCAGTTAAGGGTTAAACAAATAATGCAATGGAAATAAAAAATATTAAAATATAAAAACAATCTCTTTTATTTGCACATTTTAATCATATTACATTGTGAACTTGTTAATTTTCATTAAAATAATTTTGATGTAATATGAAATAAATCTCATACCTAAATCTAATTCATATGCTACCCATGATACTAATCCATGAGTACAATTTTAAAGAAAAAACCTACAGCTAAAAAGTTATTGTCATTTTAAATTGGACATTTCTTAAAAAGAAAGAAAAAAAAGCAATAGTGAGATAATTAGTTCTGCCTTTTTTTTTCAATAGCTTACATAGTGTTAAACTCAAGGAAGAAGGGATTATTCTTACAAAAAGATGATGAAATTCAAATTTACAATTCAGTGATCTGTACAGGCATTTTCTCATAGGGTCCTTCCTGTTTTTGAGAAATTGTGAAGATTTTTTTTACATTTGTGAAAAATTTAATCATAATTTTGTGAATTATAAATTATCATCATATTTAGGTTCTCTTTTAAGTAGTTTTAACAAGAACCTTTATGAATAATATAGGTCGGTAAATATTAAATAATATTGCAGTGAACTATTATGAGTAAAATAGGCCAGATTTTGTTTAAAAATTGCTAAATTTAGATAAGATTCAGTTTGGAAAAAGTTTTGTGAAATGTCTATTTTTTAAGACAAAAAATTTTGTGACGGGTCCTGTTTTAAGATTAAAAGATTTGTAAATGTCCTTTAAAGGAACCAAATTTTTCCTAAACAGATCCCTTCAATTGAACATATATAGAGATTAACTTATGTTAATCTTACAATGTATTATTTAATAATTAAAATACTTTAAGTACTTAATTTCAAAAAGTGATAAAATTGTGACCGATAAAAGAATTGCAAGGAGAGGGTGGATTCATACACATATACAGTATGGAACCATTTATCCGGAAACCAGTTAACCGGAAAACCAGTTATCCGGAATGATATTTCTGATAGACTGATTTCAGAATATTTGCAGAAAAAGGTGTCATACACTGCCAGTTTGACATAGGCTTTGCTTGAAACAATTATATAATTTGAGGACAACATCTAGTATTTGAAAAGAAAACATATTTAGTTGCATTTTAGATGTTTTAATTTTTATGCAGAGTAAACAGAAGAATTTCTGTTCCTAAGGGATTCCCATAAATTACATTTTTTTAAACTCTGGTTAACTTTGTTTTTCTTGCTTTGATTTTTAATCTAAGTAATCTATTAATTTAAAATCATAAATAATGCCACAACCACACATATTCCACACAACTTATCAAAAGGATGCTGCTTTAATGCACAACCAGTTAACTGGAAAAACCAGTTATCCGGAATGCATCTGACCCCAAGCATTCTGGATAAATGGTTCTGTACTGTATACAGTAGAGTGCCGATTAACCGGACTGTCCAATTAACCGGATCGATCAAGGACCATATGTTTTTTCCCGCCTTCTCCAAAATTAGTTGAAACTTTTTTAAGTGCTATAAAGATACTCTAATATATTTTGATATGTTTCGGATATATTTGATCATGTTTACAAGGTACATTTAATGATGTGTGAAATGTGATCCATATAACGCAAAATTCTATATAACACACAACCTTGCATTTTTAGGTTTGCGTTATAAAGATATTCTATTGTATTTACAATATTTTTATATGTGCCTGTGCAAAGAGCAGGTAGCATGTAAAGATTATTTTTCCAGATATGATACCCTAACAATATACACCCAAAAATCTAGACACACGGCAGTGTGTCAGCCAAGTTCGCCTGACATAGCTGTGTGTTATATTAAACAAACCATTTCGAGCTGTTTTCGTCAAATTTTAATGCTCTACTACTGAAAATCTATGAGACCTACGTACTTGTTATACGAAATGTGTAGTAAGGCCACCCTAATTACCTAGAATCCAAAATTTTATAAATAACGCATAATTCGTTTCCGAGATAATGACATTTGAAAATGTCTGATAATCGATAATTTTATCACTGACTGGTGCAATATCATTGAAACTGTTTTTCACATAACTGTGAAAAAAAGGAAGCCAAGTTCCGTAAAAAAAAAAAAAAAAGAAAAAAAACTGCCAAGAAAAGAAGTAATATCTAAGTTCAAATAAAATTCACTCAAACTTACCTACTGCCTTTCCCACCTTCTCCAAAATTAGTTGAAACTTCCTTAGGTGTGGTAGGATAAATTCAGCTGGATGTCACGAAAGTTAACCGTTAAGTAACCATTTCCTAATTCTGAGATAATAAAATTGCCAATAAAAGCAAAGAGTGCAATGCATAAATCAACTGTTTCTAGAACCTAAGAAGTTTCACTTCTAGCGTGCGAGAGTCCCATGCATATTTTTTCCCTCCCAGAAAATCACTCTTTATCTTCAGATTCTCTGAAGGAGGACGAAAAATTGCTTCTTTTATCCCTTGCTGTCCTCGGAAAGAAGACTCTACCCCCCTCTCTCTGCTCCTATTTTTCTGTACAGTGTATGTTATATATACATGTAGTATGTGTACTTCTATGTATAACTTTGTACCAATTTTGTAGAAAATAAAATTTAAATAAAGTTAAAAGAAATAACTTCTAAACATGTCATTTGTAATATGCTAAAATGTGCACTACGCCAGTCCTAAGCCTGGGAAAAGTGTGAAGGGAAGTTAACTAAAAATCATTGCCACAACTGCTTTTTTAAGTTGATAAGTTATCTGGATTTTTCATTAACCGGATCGGCCTCTGTCCCGACCGAACCGGTCTGGATAATCGGTGCTCTACTGTAATGAATTTTAAGAACTTCTAAAAGTTTTTTATACTTAATAAATGTACAGTTTACATAGCATCAACAAACAGAAATACATATTAACTAGGAATGAATAAACTACGTACTCCAGGTCCCCAACGTGGTCCTTTTGTAATCCAGCATATTTCAGTCTTGCATATGGAACATTTCAACCAATCACATCCCCACTTTTTTAGCAGAATTAAATCACACTTAGGACAACGAAGTGCTTTTCCACTCTTAATCATCTCCTATTTATTTAAAAAACAAAAAAGTTATAAAGAGTTAACCTAAATTGTTTAGTTCACAGACGCAGTTTTATTAAAATTTAATTCATTAAAAAACATTTACAGACTTTAACATTCCAAATTATATAGTATGTTTTTTGATATTTTTTTAAATAAATAAAACAACATTAATGGATAGGTGTGACATCAGAACATGCTTATAAAACCTTTCCTAGTTTTTATGTAATCCCTATTAATTTCTGTTACATCAATTAGTAAAGATTTCAGAGAGATGTGCATCTCCATTTAATTGATGTTAATTTTTTCGACCAGCTGCAAATAAAAGTGGAGTCACAGATGTAATTTTGGTACCATCAAACCACATTCTTTTTTAAATAGATATTTGCTGGTCACAAATTACATTGCGACTTTTTATCCATTTTTAGATAAAGTCACATATTGTGCCCATTACTGCATACCTCTTTTGATGACAGAATGCTATAACACTCATATTCAAAGACTGCATAAAAAAAAGTCATTTCAATATAAAATCACTAAATAAGTTTCAAATAATGTATATGTGACAAATAATGTAGGCAGATTATTATTTATTGTTGTTTGTCATGTTTAAATGCTAAGATTGTGTTTAATCTTGTGAATTCTTAAAATCAAGAATTTTGTGAAAAATAATGTGTTAATCAAAAATTTATTATTAACCGAAGGCAGGCTGTTATTACTTTTTTTAATTGTACGTAAAAATATCTTTTCAATAGTTATAAAATAAAAATAGTGAAAATATGAGCAATTTTAACAAAATTTTCATAAAATGTGAATGTTTAATGATAAATATTGAAGCTTTTCATGCTAAGATGTACTAAAATGACTACGATATCGTGTATTTCTACTCTTGCTTAAATATAATACATACAATAATAAAATAACAAATATTATTTACAGCAATAAAAATTAAATTAAATAGTACCGGTTCCTTTACCAACACTACATTGCTCAACAGCCGACTTAAAATCAACAACCCACTCTTATTGAAAAATACTTTCAACTGTTCAAATAATAAATAAACTGCATTTAAAAATTTTAATATCAACTTATTATCTTAAGACGATAATAATAACTAAACAACATGATGAATTTATAAATCAGCTTTTAATTGAAAAGTCATGAAATGGTCCCTTTAAATATTGTTGTTCATCGAGTCAATCAAAACAAATTATATAAAAAAAAGTAGTGAGCTTAATATGCTGACTGCAATGACACTTCTAACAAAACTAATTAATTCATTACCATCTGAAATCAAACCCGAAAGATCAAAAAGAAAAAAAAATCATCTGTAGTGTGAATGTGACATACTCAGTGGTTGTTGAGGTAGGAATGTCTTTGTGACATTTTCACCTGTACTTCAATAAAATATAAACATGTAAGCTTTTTTCATTCATCCAAATTAAGTAAAACAATTAGAAAATTTTGTTGTCATTACACCAGATGTTAAATTTTTCGTTAGATACTATTAGATAAGTTCTTTACTTTTAGACATTATTGACATAATATCATAAAATTTACTATATGTATTTTCTATAAGTGTATAAACAATATATATATGCTTTATTAAACATAAATGAATAATTTTTAAATAATTTGTTTGAGAACAGGGATATATATACACACATATATATGTTGTACACATATATAAAATCCATCTTTCAGCAATACTCTGATGAAATAAATCAAATTACCGTAATTTCCGGTGTATAGCCCGCGGATCAAACAATCGTGTTTCGACCCAGAAATTTTTAAAAATAAAATGTAACTTTTTAGATCACAGTAAATATTGGTCTTCAAATACTGAATAAAATTTCTGGGTCCAAACTGAATTGTTTGATCTGCGGGCTATACACCCGAAATTACGGTACATATCATTAGAAACTGAATAAAGTTACAAAAGTGCAACTCATTAAGTTTTAAATATTTTTTTAGATATAGTTATTTGAAAGATATAAATATAATGGATTATGCATTTTTTGCATATATTTAAAGCACAATACGTCAAAATTTTCTTCAAAAGAGTGAAATTTGATATTTTTTTTCAATATTAGCAGCTCAATGCTAAATTTTCAATATTAACAGCCAAATATGAGTTTAAAGATTAGGACTGTCATTTTGAAAATTTCTATTGGGCGGTGAGGAGCTAGTGATTTTTCTCTTTTTTGGAAAGGGATAATTGCTCTTCGCCCTAGAAGTTTTACTAAAAAACAATATTGTTTATTTTTTTCCTTAAGAAACGAACATAAAAGATAATTTGAAAAATAAAATAAATGTATAAATAAAAATATTTCCAGGGATGATACATTGGATAGGTTTTACATTTGAAAATATTGATAATTTTAAATATGATTTAAATACTACTAAAACCAACCAAAATCCCACTATTTTTATTTCAGATCCAGTTATAATGTAGTATTATGTACAATTTAAAATTAAAAAATTAGTCATAGAAACTCCGCCTCTGATTGATAAAGATTTTTTAATAATTTCATTATTTTTTGTAAAATATTTTTGATTTCAAAGATTATACAATTTTTTAGACACATTTAAATATTTTTTAACATTACAGCAATATTTTTTTCATAATCTACATACTTTATTTACCTTGCTTAAATTATTCGAAGAAGATTTCTTTATTAGTTATTGAAATATGATTTTATATATAAAATGAGGCCTTTGAAAATTGAACAATCATTAATGGCAACTCGTGGCATTTTTCCAAAATTTTGATAATTTTTTCTCATATGTTCACTATTTTTATTTTATAACCATTTAAAAGATATTTTTACGTACAATTAAAAAAAAGCAATAACACCCTGCCTTCGGTTAATATTAAATTTTTGATTAACACATTATTTTTGACAAAATTCTTGATTTTAGAAATTCATAAGATAAAAGACACTCTTAGTGTTTAAACATGATAAAAAACAAGAAATAATAATCAGCCTACATTATTTGTCACATATACATTATTTGAAACCTATTTAGTGATTTTATATTGAAATGACTTTTTTTTTTTTTAATGCAGTCTTTGAATATCGAACTGTCATTAAAAAAATTTTTTTAAAATTTTCAAAATTTTGATATTTTTTATCTTAAAAAATATTTTACTTAGGATCAAGAAAATTAAAGGTGATTACGTCTTAAAATAAGCTATAAACAAACCCAATTTCATTGAAATTTGTGACAGTGATTAAATGGCTTAGGGGAACTGACATGGAATGAATCTGCTTGATTTGATATGAAATGCACCTCAAAATATTTTTAAATAGGAAATACTACCAAAAACACCCAAAATCCCACTATTTTTATTTCAGAATCAGGTAAAGGACACCTTTAAGTATATCTCCCATAAAAAATAAATTTAATAAAAATACCGCCTTTTGTTGATAATGCTTTTTTTGTTAATGCATTATTTTTCATAAAAAATTCACGACTTCAAAGTTTAAATATTTTTTTAGACACACTTAAAATGTTATAAGCGTAACAATATATTTTTTTCATAAGCTGCGTACCCTAAATATTGTGCATAAATTATTTGAAGATGATTTGTAGAGTAGATATTGAAATATGATTATATATATGACATGCTACATTTGAAAACCAAGCTATCAAGAATGCCAACTGACAGCAGTTTTTCAAAATTTTGACAATTTTTTTCTCAGAAACTATTTCACCAAGGAGCAAAAAAAAATTACTGGTGATCATATCTTAATAGTAAGAACAAACACACGCAGTTTCATTAAAATCTGTGATGGTGGGTTACATATTGATATTTTACTGCCTGATTTGACGTGGAATGCCCCATCAATTTTACTTTTACAGCTTAAATTCAGTTTTACAGAATACTATAAATTTGAAAATATTTCACCACATGCTGTTCTGTAAATGGAAGGTTCCAAATCTTTATTATTTTTTCAAATTGTGAGAAAAAACAGAGGAATAACTGCTAACTTATATCCTTCATTATAAAAACTAAACTGGATTACCTAAAAGAAAAATAACAATTATGTACATTACACATTAACATGCAGTGCACAACAAACATGATCTCACTCTTATGTGTTATTGCTGTTAAATCACATTTGTTGGCAATAGATTTTGTTTACTGTAAATCATTGATGTAGTAAACAAGTAACTTAAAAAATACACATAAATATGTAGTCCTTGATTTATAATAGATTTTTTTGTTCATATGCCCATCTCATAAACTAATAGTGAGTTCATTTTAATTTAAATTAATACAACCGCTTTAATTCCTACTTTTGGTTACAATATCTTAACCCTTAAATGCCTAAATTTTCAAAAATCATTGTAATAATGTTTTTCAGCTTTCATTTTTTAAATAAATCATGAGAAAAACTAAAAAAAATCATATTTTGTTTTAAGTATGGTTTACGGCTAAAAAACAGTTTGTTA
Source organism: Maratus speciosus (assembly GCA_963932465.1). Classification (NCBI taxonomy): domain Eukaryota; kingdom Metazoa; phylum Arthropoda; class Arachnida; order Araneae; family Salticidae; genus Maratus; species Maratus speciosus. The sequence continues at coordinate 504,717,824 of OZ010793.1, read as the reverse complement.
CTAATCGGCAATACTGGTCTTTAATTGAAAAAATAATTTTCCTTGATAAAATTCTATAATATTAAACACACAAGAATTTTAGGAACTATAATAAGAAATAAATTTTACTTGCTCACTGCAAAACAAAATAGGGTATTTTGTAAGCTTCCAAACAAAACAAAAAGAACAAATAGCAACAATTTAAAAAATAAATCTATCTTTATTCTTAAACAGCACAAGTGTTGCCATCTACATGTTGAAAATCGATTTAATAATATTTTCAGAATGTATTTTATTGGCAACATTAGCCATGTTATAGCTTCAATATTACTCTAATAGTATTTTAGAAGCCTAAATTGGGTATGTTGCCGAAAAGCAACATTCGGCATTTAAGGGTTAATATGAAATAGCTATTTTACAGACCATAAACAAAATCAAATAAAGAAGATTTAATATATTAAATCACATAAAAGTTATATTTTTCTCTGAAATATTTTCCTTTTACACAAATACAAAAAAATATGTCTAATTTTCAGTAAAAAAAGAACTATGTTTAAATAAAATCTTGACTTTCTAAAAAATTCTATCTCTATTTTAAATGCTAGTATATTAAACTAATATAATAACTTTCTAGTTTGCCAACATCAATAAAAACTTTAATGTATCATTTTCGTCACATACTTTCACCAGCAATCAGAAAAACTATTTTGGAATTAACTACTAAATAGTTTTAAAACTGGGCCTTTCTTATATGCTTAATTGAATTACTTCAAACTTTAAGCAAAATCAACAAAGCTCAAGAGAAAACTTATCTTCATAAACTTATGTTTATGTTTGATACTTTTTTCTGCTTCACTATCCTTTTGTTCATTTTTACTTTTCTTTATCTAATTATTGATGAGTACTAGTCAGATGTTGAACAATTATAGATTTCTTGTATGAACGAAGGAACACTGCACTTCATATAGAACATTATACCGTTGGACACATGAAAAATAGTTGCACATTTCATGCATTTATTTATCCTTGTCATAAATATGTATAGCATTTTATAATATAGATAGACATTTTGTCAACATCTGTTTTTAGACATAAAAACAATTAGCACAGCACAATCACATGTAAGAAATAATGGCATGAATGAAGAGAAAAAAAATTTGAAACAATACCCACTTAATTCCCAAGAAGAGAAAGGAAGAGAAGGAGATGGAAAATCTTATTTAGTCCATCCACTTTCACTATAAATTAAAGGTGGGAAGGAGAGGAGGATTAATTTGCTTGTCTCATGCCATAATCGAGAAAAGGAAGATGCAAAGGATTGTTCAAGTTAACTTTTAGAATGACAAAGGAAAGACGCTAGAAAAAATCATGAGACAAAAAATATGCAGAATATTTAGGATTATGCAGAAAACTATAGAAAATGTGAAATTCTGCATTTTCACATAATTGACAGGGTTCTAGTTACAACTTAGTTATAAAAAAGTACAAGTAATTATGAAAGACACTGAACAATAATGAAAGATTCTTGTTATATGTTATTAGCATACAAAAGTAAAGAACTAATCCTATTGGGCAATTTTGAAGAAATAGTTTGCACTGACAACTGTGAAAAAGACAATAAATTTATTATAACATCAGAAATAAATATTAACTATGATGGGATTATTTTAATAAACTATTATTACAACAGTACTCATAATTAAGCCTAAAAAAACACAATCAGACAACACACAAGAACAATAACCATAAAACAAAAGTTTCCTAAAATAAATGAAACTTGAACTAATAAATTTACAAAAAAGATAATTATATAAAATAAAGATATAACAAGTTAGTACTTTTAATTATTAAGAAAAATGCATTACATTTAAGAGTGCTAATGTCTTCTCAGATTCTTTATCAATCTTTTGTTGTAATTTCAATTTGTCTTGGTACTGACGACAATTCAATCCTTCATGAATAGCCTGACAGTTTAAGCAATTGTAATGAAAGCAAACAGGACAATGGAACACATTTATTGCATTATCATAGATACACCATCCCTTGCAGTCAGGCGTTTTACAATGGAAACTTCTCTCAGCAAGCCCTTCAGCAGTAGTTATACTTCTCTGTAAGTATTTCTCATACATCTCTTCAGAAACAAGCTGAAATATATTTTAAAGTATTTAAAAGATTATACAATTGTTGTTCCCATGAAGTTAGACAAAATCATTACTTGATTAATTACACAAAAGCCTAATATAGTATAGTTCCCCTAAAATAACTTGATTATGAGTAATAAAAATTTAGATGAATTTATTTGTTAATTAAGATGACTATCACCAAGGCTGGCTCAATGTTGTGCAGGATCCTGGCAAATCACTTGGTAGGCCACACATCTCTGGCTGCAATATTCGACTAATGAAACTAATTTTTAAAAATTGTATAGATCACAGAATATTTTACAATATAGAGTATAAAATTTATGAAAAATAACATACAAATTCTTACACATGTACTATGTATAATTATTTTTAATTTCTAAAAATTGTCTACTCATTAGAATATTTTAAATATTTATTTTTTGCATTTACAGTTACTTTCAGGATCCTCACATCTGTACATTTCCTGACAATTATGATGGGTTTTCGAAAAGTAAAGATACAATGTTGCCTACTCATTCAAATACCTTTTAATTGATAAAATGCCCATTATAATTTACTTACTGGTACATGTCTTACTTTTCAACAGTTGCTGTCATTGTCCAGGCATTTGTTAAGTCTGAGTACAAGCTTTTGTATCCCACAGTCATAGAAGTTTACCGCCTGTTGTCGAAACCACATTTCAACTTTGACTTTGATCTCATCATCATATGGAAGTTTTGGCCTGCAAGATGTTTTTTCAGGTAAAGGAACAAGTGGTAGCTGCTGGGTGTAAGTCCAGACCCATCAGAGATCACAGCTGGCCTACCTGTTCTGGGTCCTTCATGAATATTGGTCCTATCTGCAGAGAAAGCACAACATCTTTTCATTACATTTTGATGATTCAGGATGTTCCCATACATAGAAGCAATTTCTATGTAAATATCCGCTGATTGTTCACCTTTTGCCGGAAAGAAATATATGACGGAACGTACTTCACATTTGGCGGATTCTGAATTGGTGCAGCCGATACAAACACATATCACATGAAACAGAATCACTGCACAAATAACGAATGACAGTGACAGAAAAGTCAAATGTTCAAGGTTACCATATGTGTTACCAACCTTGCTCATTAAAACTTTTTCTTTCCTGCTACCTGAGATGTATCTTTACTTTTTGAAAACACCTCGTATATTAACTTTGGCTGTAAAAAATAAAATTATAATACTAGCTTTTCTTCGAAAAAAAAAAAATAAATAAAGACGAATTTCAAGCAATAATATCATTTATTTTACACAAGGCAGTGTTATTTTGAATAGTATAGAGAGGCTTGGGTGTCCTAACTAGACTCCAGCTGGTGTAGCGCCCTGAACAGCCACCCCGTTTGCTCGATGATTACACTGGCCCCGACTCAGACTTCACTACTAGCAACTAGCCATTTAATTGGCTCTGCATAAAATTGGTGCTTAAATTTTTATAATGATAAAATTGTACAAATTACCAGGCTGTTATATCTGAACATTGCACCATTTAGCCTACTTTTGTTTAGCAAGATAAGAATAATCATAGGCACAACATCATTATCATCCGCCAGCATCTTTATTTATTTTCTTATTTTATTTTTTTCAATGCTGTGCACATTATTAAAAAATTTTAATACGTATAAGGCAGAAAATATAATAAAACATTTCAAATAACTCACTATAAAATGAAGGCTGTATTTCACTTACAAATGTCTTCTGATGGGCTGATGGCTTCCATTATTATAAAACAGCCAAAAAAAATCATGGCCATTTTTTTTCCCATTCTGACCAGAAAATCAGAGTTCTAACTTTCTACGGCTGCTCTTTCATCTTTGCCTAACACGTCATTTATAATGGTTGCTTCATAATAATGGAAGCCACCAGTCCATCAGAAGAAAATGATCCCTTCCAAAGGTATAAGTTCGATTGAAAAAACTATTTAATACTTTAAGCAGAAAGAAGAAGCTATACCTACAATTTTCATCACACTAATAGAATCACATAGCTGCCAATTTGTACGGTTTCATTACGTCTAAAATTTAGTACAAATTTTCGCCATATTTAATCATTGACAATTGCTAGATTTTGGCAATTGAATTAGACAAAATTTACTAGTATGTTTTAGTGGTAAGAAAAAAATGTTAGAAATTGGTAGCTATGCAGTAGTGTAATATGAAAAAAAAAAAAAAAAAGCTGCAGCAAAATTGATATTCAACAAAGATAAAACTATCAAGGGCTTTTACTAATAAACAATTTCATTCCCCCCTTTTTTTAAAGTAATTTAAATGTACATCAAAGAAATGTTGATAGTACCATAGAAATGAATGAATTAAGTGAAAATTTATATTTCATCTCCTTAGTTGGTGACGATTTGTGTAAATCCAGTTTATCCGAGTTTTTTGCTTATCCGAGGTGAACTTGGTCCATATTAACTTGGATAATTAGGAATGATTAGGACTCTACTGTATTAAAATTATTGAGTAATTGACATGGTCTGTCGATAATAAAGAATGTACCTTGGATTAGTGAAAAATTTATTTTCAACTTCTGACTTATAGTTCGGATACAATTTATGCCAATCAAATAAAGATTTACCCCATAGTGACAATGAGTTATCTCAAAGTCTTAATTTCATGAGTAAATGAATCTGCTTATTCTTATCTGTACTGTTACGTAAAAAAAATGTTCAGGAGAACTAAAAAAGAAGATTTGAGGCTTGTTGCCTCGAAATAAATATAACTATTGATGACAAAATAACCATTGCTGATTTAAATGATAGTATTGAAATATATAAAAATAAATCAACTTTGGTAAGAGATAGCAAATACTATAATCAAAATTTTTAAATGTAACAAATAAAAGCAAATCGAACTGGAAAAAATGACTCGAAAGGTCAAAAAATTGAATTAGAACTAGCTAAAATTTGATTCAAAAGTAAACCTGATATAAAAAGGCCAAATAAAATCAGAATCATTAGATTAATCAATAAAAAGTATTTGAACTTTAATTGTAAAAATTTCTATATAGGGTGACCAAGCCAGTAGTTGATCAAATAAGGTCGGTGCTACGGGATTTTTATTATATTTCCTCCCTTTTAAGTTTTAGAAGTAAACTAACATAATTGCTACAACCCTTAATGAATGTCCAATAATGGACAAACATGAAATCTGCTGAAATGAAATAGCAACAGAATTATAAGCAAATTGTTTCTTTAGTTGCCATTTTCCCAGTAGTTGATCATCGAAGAAATATGTCGAAAATTTAAAAATTAATCTTTAAAATATCATGCTTAAGCTGTGATTAACAATAATTCATATAAAATTATTAGTTTAAATAAGCAAGATGGAGGTGTACTATTTTAACTTACCGTAATTGTCTCCAACTAATCAAAAACTAAATTTTTACATTTTCTAATTTAAAAAAAAATCATAAAATTGCCTCTCTTATGCTTAAACTGTGATTAACAATAATTCATATAAAACTATTAGTTTAAATAAGCAAGATGAAGGTGTATTATTTTAACTTACCGTAATTTTCTCCAACTAATCAAAAACTTAATTTTTACATTTTCTAATTAAAAAAAAATCATAAAATTGCTTCTCTTAAGCAGACAGTTGACAACAATGTGACAACATGAGCTCCAACATTCAAACTAGAATATTATGTCTAGTGCCACGTGTAAAACTCATTTCTGCCTGAAATGGTGCAATATTTCAAAATTTGATCAACTGCTAGAGGGGTGTCAACTACTGCCGCGGTCACCCTATAATGAGGGTTAGAGGTTTTTCTGTTCTTCTTTAGAACGACCATTCAACACTAAAGCTGTTCAGTGCTAAAACCATTCAATGTTAAAGCCGATTCAGTTCAGGTTGAAGCATGTCCAAGTTTGGGTCAGTTTTCAGCTTAACAAAATTTTTTGCTGCATTCAGATAGGATTGCAGTTATACTTGAAATAATTTTTGGCAGGACTGTAGTTTTGGCTCAGATTGTGGATCTACAAAAATGTTTTCATCAGGTTTGGATTGGGTTAAGGGTTGATGAACTTTTATTGTCAGGTTAAAAAAAAAATTCATTGGTTCCAGTTCGCATGTGGGTTGACTTTTAAATAGGTACTGAAGAATCGCTCATGACTCTGCCCCAATCCATTACAGGATTCAACTTTTACATAACCTAGAAAAATTATAAATGAAAACTAAGATAATTAAAAATGTACTTATAAAAAAAAAGAAAAAAAAAAAACTGGCCTGCATTAACATTGGATTATGCAACCTGTTGTAGGAGGGGGAAAAAAATTGTTGGGTTCCGGGTTGCATGCGGACTTGACTTTTAATACAGGGTTCCCAGCAAAACATGACTGGCAAATTCCCTGACTTTCCATCTAAAAAAATTCCATGACTTTCCCTGACCAAATGGGCATATAACGAAATTTGCTACTTATTTTTGCAGTCCTTTGTCAAAATTAGCAATTTTTTTTCCCGAGGCTATTTGATGAATTTCGCATCATTTTTCAATTTTTTGATGAATTTTGTCATTTTTCAGTTTTTCGATGAATTTTGAGTCTTTTTCATTTTTTCTCCAAGACCTTTCCATGACTTTTTAGAAAATATTTGTAAATTCCCTGACTTTTCCTATATATTTGGAAATTTCCATGGCTTTCCCTGACTACTTTGAAATTCCGTGATTTTCCCTGACTTTCCATGATGCTGGGAACTCTGTAATAGGTATTGCAGATTCACTCACAACTCTGCTGCAATCTGTTGCTGGATTCTACTTTTACATACTTTAATTCCAGAAAAAATATCAATTAAAACTAAGATGATTAAAAGTGTACTTATAAAAAAAAGAAAGAAAAATCGACCAGTGTTAACATCAGATTACACATAACAATGCAAGACCTCACTTAAAAGTAGATTAATTAATTCCAGGGAAATTATGAACAATAAACCACAATGATCGAAAATGTACTAACAAAAAAAAAAGTTCACAGTAAAATCGAATCACCAGACATGATGCAAGACTTTACTTTTATATGAATTAATTCCTATAGCTAGACGATGCTTCCAGGAAGGGCAAAATTACTTAGTTTTTTTCTAGTCCTTTACAATCTCTTAAAAAATATCCATTATATATTCAGTAAAATTTATAGCCCTTCTCAATAGGGATGCACCGAATATTCGGTATCTATTCGGTATTCGGCCATGTTACCAAATATTCGGTTTGGCCGAATACTTTAAAAAAAAAACCTTTTTAAACATTATTTTTAAAAACCTCATACAACTTCTATTGTTTAACAGTCAACTTATAAAGATATTCAGAATAATTAGAAACAGAATCATATTTAAATAAAAGAGAATGTTTTTACATTATTTATTTGCTGTTTGTTAAGTATTATTTAAGAAAATTAACCAATCACGAGGATTTTCATAAGAATTAATTATGTACAAATGCAAGTTCCTGAACATTGTCCAGTAAATAATCTGTTTCTTGCTAAGATTTTAAGAACAACGTTTACAATCTCTGAAAATGATTGCCCACTTCAGACACCGATCTAGGATGCATTTAAAAACTTCCTTGCTTAATCAAAAGGAGTAGAACAGTTATTTTTGCTAAGTTGCCACCATATAAAATTTGAATAGATTGTATTAATTATTTACTTTTAGTCTCTTCCTGACAAACAAATAATATATGATCCTGTAGAATTTTTCTTCCAATTTTTTCACAATTTCTCTTTGATTTTAAAATGTTTCTTTAGAATTAAAAAAAAATTATTCATCTGTTTTAATTCTCAGAAAAAGCCATGAAATTCAAAATTTTATTAAGTTTTATAACTATCCTCTTCTTAAATAACTCAAAACAGATTTTTTTCAGTATAAAGTTTACTTGTAAAAAGCTCTTGTTTATTAAAATGTAAGTTTCTGTATTAAATAGCATGTAAAATTGTTTTAAAATTTAACATTTTAATGCCTTTAAACTTTGAAATATAAAAGTATTCGACAAGCTGAATATTCGATATTCAGCCAAATAGTTACTATTCGGCAGGCCGAACATTCAGTATTCGGCCTAGCAGTTACTATTCGGCTAGCCGAATATTTGGTATTTGGTTCCCCTGTAGGCCGAATATTCGGTATTCTGCCAAAATCACTATTCGGTGCATCCCTACTTCTCAATATAATTGAAAAGAGTTATTTGTTCATCTCCTTGTCTATCCACATTCTAACTTTTGTAAATATACTAGGATTGCTCCAAATGTGATAGGTGTTGTTGCGATTTGGTAGAGCAAAGGTCGCTAACTGGTTGTCTGTAAACCTCCAGTGGTCCACGAAAAAATATGAACACATGCATTTTTATGTTTTATTAGTAATTAAAAGATATAACAATATTCCAAGAAATTGTTATACAGTAAAAATTGAATCACAAGAGATCAGGAAAAAAATCCGTTTTAGACAGGTTTCTGTCTTAGCAGATATAATTCCAGTGTTGAATTTAGACACTTTTCTCCAAAGAGGGATTTCTGATGTTCCTGGGGGATGGATAGGTTGTTTTGTTTTTTTGTGGAGAGGGGGGGGGGGGATTGCACTTTTACAATGTTAAGAAGCATAAAGTCTTAAACTTCCCGGCAGTGACATTTCGATGCTGAGGGAGGAATATCCTCCCTCCTGGGTAAACCCTGAATTCATCACTCATTGTATGGTACTGCTTTCAACAGGACCATGAAATTTTTTCATGTATGACAAGATTCTGTTACAGATGGCTTACATTTACACAGGTTTTATTGTATTTATGAAATTTTAGATATTTATTTAATATATAAAAGGCATTGGTTTTGTTAATAGATTTTCTATGTTAATAGATGTTATTCGCTGGGAACTTTGCCACTGTGCAGCATGTTGGCTATTAAAAAGTTGTGTGTGAAGTTTTTTTTTTTTGTTACAAGGTATGCACAAAAGAATCCAGATACTACTGTCTTTGAGTGATAATTGTTGGAAGTACACTTTAGTGATTTTACAATACTTCAAACATTTTGCAGTGTATTACAATGAAGTTATAATATTTCAAACAAACTGAAATTGATATGCATTATTGAGATGCAATACAATAGTCTTTCTATAGAATATGGAATGCATAGCACTTATCAATCATTTACAAGGACGCACAAAGGAATTCTGTTACATTATGGTCTACAGGGAAAAATTGCTGCAATGACAATGTATTTTAAAGATGTTACACCATTTCAAGCATAATTAAACTGATGTGCATTGCCGAGGTGCACTACAAAATGGTTACTGTAAAATATAGAGTGCATAGTATTTATTTGTTCATTTGCAGAGACACAAAAAATATTCTCTTACAGTAGTATCTGTAAGTAATAACTGCTTGAAGTGCATTTTCAAATGAAATGTGATATTTCTTTTGAAGCTTAACAAATTTTAATGCACTACATGGTGTGCATAAATTCTATATCTCATATACGGGGAAGCACACAAAAATCATAAGCACTACTGTCTATGCACAAGAAATGCTCGGAGGTATTTTTTAATTGTGTAATGCATTTTTTAGCCCAACTAATTATATTTAGTATACTAAGATATATTTATAGGATATAAACAAATTCATGTACTTGGCTATGAAAAAAATTGGATATACTGGCATCTATGGATGGCAAATGCTGGAAGTGCGATTTTATCTGTGTTATGTGTATACAAAATTGTAATCATATACAGAGCTGCAGAAAAGATTTCAAGTTACCTTCTATGGGCAGTAAATGCTGAAAAAAAAATCTTTAAATGTGCTACATGTATTATCATTGAATTAAATTTTAACAAGTCATGTGGTGTGTATACAAATCTAGATCATATAAGAATTTTAATATCTTATCAACTATGGGTGCTAATTGCTGAAATTGGTTGTCCAACTGTGTTATGCATATTCTAAATTATTTATTATTTCGATATCTTCTTTTACCTGATTAAATAGTGAAGTTTCGTTACAGTATTCTGGAAGTGTTGGAAAATCTATGCATGATTTTCCTTTCTAATTATTTATAATATTAATTCAAATAGATTTGTTTTAAAATAACATGTTGAAGATTTTTACCAAATACATTATGCCACAATGCACTTATTAAAAAAGTCATTAAACTTTGTAGAATTATCTATTTTGTTTGTTTTGAGTTTGGATATAACAATTTAATTTTAAAATAAACTTACAGCTTTAATTTCTCTTTGTTGTAAATAGCTTTGACAGGTATAGAAGTCATCACGATATGGACACTTCACTAAGGCACCATCAGCATAGCATACAGCATTAATTAAACAATCTCTAAAAAAATATTATGCATGTGTTATAGTTTTTTAAAAAGACAATATTGTTAATAAAATCTTTTTGATAATATAAAATTATTTTAATTGAAAAATTAAAATAAAATAAAAATCACAGGAGCTAGTATAACATATATACATGGGCTGTTTAATAGCCTCTGCTTGTTAAACAGGAGAAGATCCTTTAAACACCTTCGAGGTAGATTTAAAGGAATCAACTGGGAGCAGAGACTTAATTTCCAATCTGCACCTTCCATTAGTGCAGCCTGTTAGTACACTTGCTTAGTGCATGGGGAACAAATGCAGATGGGCTTCCTCTAACCAGTTTGGCCAGAGTGGAGCAATTTGACCAACTATCTCTTTTATTTTACCATGAATTCACAAAACAAATCACGGCCCTCAATTCCCAGCAGCCTGCATGTCCCTGGTTACGGCAGCGATTAGAAAGGTCTGAACACAGAGGATGTTAAGAATTGTCGGCTCAGCTTGGATGCCATAAGTTGATGACATTAGATATGTATAATGGGCGATTCCTATCTTCAGAAAATCGTATACAAGAACTTGAAGAAGAATTAGAAAGAATCAACTGAGATATCCTAGGATTATGTGAAGAAAAAAGAAAAGGTGAAGAAAAGACTGACCTTGCCAATGGACATGTATTATACTATAGAGGTCCAGAAGACAGAAAAACAAGTGGTATAGGATTTCTGATTTATAAAAGGTGGACATCGTAGAACATGATAGTGCATCAGATAAGAGTTGCAAGGTTAGTTATATAAGTGTCAAGAAGATACAAGCTGCTAATTACCCAAGTTTATGCACCAACAATAAGCTATACTGATGAAGAAATTGAGGATTTCTATGAAAAAGTAGCTTCAATGCATCAAAAGGGAAAAAGCTACATAAAATTAATAATGGGAAATTGGAATGCTAGAATTGGGGGAAAAAAAGAAAGGTGCATTCTCAGTAGGCAATGACAGATTTGGGAATGTGTAATGAAAAAGGAAACAGATTGATTGAGTTTGCGGAATGTGAACAGGTGTATATCAGGAATTCATTTTTCAAGAAAATACCACAAAGAAAATGGATATGGCGTAGTGCAAATGCCTCAACAAGTGAAATTGACTGTATCTTGACAAACAAGAAGCATCTTATTCAGAAGCATTCTCAATAACTTCAATACTAAAAGCGATCACAGATTGGTTAGATGAAAACTGCTGTTAAATACTAAGGTGGAAAGAATGACGCTTCTGCAGAAAACAACTTGCAAAGAAAACAGTTGATATTATAAATCTCCAGAAACCTAAAGAAGAATCCCAATTGGAACTTAAAAACCATTACCAAGTACATCAATCAATTTTAGAAGAAGAGCAAAATGTTACAATAGTGAACAAAAAACTAAGCAATACTCTACAAGTAATTACAAGGAAAATAGTCGGTGGAGCACAAAGAAAATGACAGAAGGAACAAAAAGATTAATGAAAAAACGTAGAGAATTTAAAATGAAGAAAAACAATCCCAAATCAAGAGTTGAATATGCTGAATTATGTAAAATGGTAAGAAAATGTGTTACAGAAAGATATCAGAAAATTTAACTGTGATCTTATCAAGAAACTTCTAGAAGATAACAAAAGTTTAAAATCAACTAAACACAAACTGTGTGTTGGAAGAAAAGGTATTTTTGCACTGAAGAGGGCAAATGGAACAATTACCAAGATCAATAACGATAGTACATATTTTCAAAAAATCCTATAATGATCCATATAAATATGATAATCAAAGGGAAATCAACTTACATGATCCAAGAGAGAACATAACAGAAAATCTAGAAATAATTCCAGTGATGACAGAGGAAGTTTTACAAGCCATTAGATGCATAAAAAAAGGTAAATGGCCCTGGTGAAGATGGAATTACAATTGACCTTATCAAAGAAACACAAGAAGAATTTGCAAAAATGGTAACCTTACTGTTTTCCACATGCCTAGATAAGTCAGATGTACCAGAATACTGGAATAATGCTGTGATGGTGCTACTTTACAAGAAAGGGCAGAAGGAAAGCTTAAAAAACTACCATCCAATCAGCGATTTATAAAATTTTCACAATTGTTTTAATGACAAGACTTGAATCAAAATATGAAAATCAAAGGGAAATCAACCTACATGATCCAAGAGAAAACAAAAAAGAAACTGAAGTGATAATCCCAGTGATGACAGATGAAGTTTTACAAGCCATTAGATGTACGGAAAAAGGTAAATGCCCCTGGTGAAGATGGAATTACAATTGGCTTTATCAAAGAAGCAGAAGAAGAATTTGCAAAAATGATTACCTTACAGTTTTCCAAATGTCTAGAGAAGTCAGATGTACCAGAAGATTGGAATAATGCTGTGATGGTGCTACTTTACAAGAAAAGGAAGAAAGAAAACATTAAAAACTACCGTACGATCTGCTTACTGTCAGTGATTTATAAAATTTTCATCAAAGTTTTAACGACAAGACTTAAATCAGCTCTGGAATCAGCTCAACCTAGAGAACAAACAGGATTCCGAAGTGGATTTAACACAATAAATCATATTCAAACTATAAGGGAACTCATAGAAAAACATAAGGAATATAATTTACCTCTCTGCCTTGCCTTTACTGATTATGAAAATGCATTTGATTTATAGCACAAAATTAGTATTCGCCACTCGCCAATCATTGAGTAACACTTAAAACGTGACGATTAAATTTATTGTCCTCACTCGCCAAACTTAATGGACACCACTCACCAAACACGATGGTTGAAAGATGTATTGATGCCATGGAGGAAACAAGTGAAATCGTTTGGTATTTACGGTGTCCAGATCAGCGATTCTTTCAAACATAAGAAAAGAAAGTATCAGGGGTAATTTTGTTCCAATTTTTCCGAAAATTAAAAAAAAAATGGTCATCAGTCTGAAAATTCAGACATAAAAAGTATCTCTAATTTCGACATAGTCGGCGAAAAAAATTTATTTCGTCAATCGTTCGCAAAAAAAAAAAAAAAAAGCAATTTCGTGAAAGAATCGCGGGCAAAATGCAAATTTCGTCAAAAAATCTTAAAAACACAAAATTCTTCAAAAGATCGCGAAAAAAAGAAACTAATAAAAAAAAAAAACCCCGCAAATTTTGACAAAAGATTGCAGAAAAAATGCAAATTTCGTCAAAAGATTGCCAAAAAAAAGCAAATTTCATCAAAAAATCGCTGTAAAATGTAAATTTCGTTAAAAAATCATGAAAAACACAAAGAATGGCGAAAAAACGCAGATTTCGTCAAAAGATTGCGAAAAAAAACCAAAGATTTCATCAAAAGATCGTAAAAAATGCAAATTTCATCAAAGGATCGTGAAAAAAAAAAAACGCAAATTTCGTCAAAGGATCTCAGAAAAAATGTGAATTTCGTCAAAGGATTGCAGAAAAAAATGTGAATTTTGTCAAAGGTCCACAGAAAAAACACATAGTTAGTGCCAGGAGGGTATTCCCTCCCCCCTCTGCTGTAACTTATCAGAAAATTTGCTGTGAATTTTCAGAAATTTTTTGTAAACTGAGATTAATCTCTGGAAAGTAAATAACTGATTCTTATTGGTTCAAATTGTAATGAACCTCTCTCTCCTGAAGGGGAGGGAGAGGTAATTGCACTTTCGGCCACCCATATCCTTATTTGAGAATAACTAAAAACTGATAAATTCGAAGAAAACAAAATTCTAACAAACATTGTTGAGATTTTGATAACAATTGCTCCAAGCAATGCTCAAGTGGAGAATGTGTGGAGCAGTGCGAAAAACACTCTAAAGGACAAAAGTTTGTCTATAAATAAAGACACGCTGCATAATCGCCTAAGGGTTAAACAATCTAAAATTCAATTAAATGAATACGATCCTGCTGCTACAATAAAACTTTGGTGGAAAGACTCTGTTAGGTCATGAAGACTAATATGAATGATAAACATTAATATCAAAAATAGCACTTTTTGTAATACTTTATTTCATCGCAACTAATAGTAAAAATAAAATATTCAAGATTTTATTAAAATAATTTTTAAAATATATTTTAATTTTCTTGTCTCTTTTATACATTGTATTAAGTATGTCTAAATATCTTCAAATATGTGTTTGACTTTTATTTTGACTGCAGTAATTTCTTGGTTATATTTTTCTGCCAGTTTTTTTTTTTTCAGTTGACTGTAATCCTAACGAATGCTAAGCAAAAGATATTAGTAAATTACAATGTTGGTAGTTAGAAAAAATGCAATTTTGTATGAAGTGTTTGTAACTTTGTTACTGGGCAGTTGTTAAAAAAAAACTGGCCAGTGAAAAAAATCAGTGTACTGGCCAGTGGCCATTGGGTAAAAATGTTAATTTTGACCTATAATTTGATTCAGTATACACATCTGCAGTAGCAGAATCTCTGGAGGACATTGCTATAGACAAATCTTACATCAATATCATAAAGAAGACTTACAAGAAAGCAATAGCCACCATCTGCTTGGACAAAGGGAAAGCGAAGACTAAGCTTGGAAGAGGAGAGGGGTAAGGCAAGGAGACAGCATTTTGCCTAAGCTTTTTACTGCTGTCTTAGAAAATATTTTCAAGAAGCTGGATTGGGAAAACAAAGGGATTAGAATAAATGGGGAATATGTAAGTCATCACCGGTTCGCTGACAACATTTTAATTTTCAGAAATAGCCCTGAAGAACTGGAAAATATGTTAAAAGATTTAGAAGAAGCTAGCATTAATGAAGGATTAAAAATAAATTTGGAAAAGACTATGGTGATGTTCAATTCATTTGTATCAAAAAAGAAAATCGCCTACAACAACACTGAGTTTAAAGAAGTGCAAAGTTATGTGTACCTTGGACAGGAAATATCATCAGATAACAGTATCATTAATGAAATTAATATAAGAATAAGAAATGGATGGAGTGCTTTAGGGAAGAACAATATTATTCTGAAGAGTAACATGCCTCTTTGTTGTTTGAAACGAAAAGTGCTAACAATGTGTTTTGCCTGCAGTAACTTATGGAGCAGAAACATGGACGTTAACAAAATGGATGGTATAAAGATTACAAACAACAATGCTGGGCACAATTAGAAAAGACAGAAAGAGAATAACCCAGATAAGAAGTCAGATGAAAGATTTTGACATCATCAAGAAAATTAAACAGCTAAAATGGAAATGGACTGGGCACATTGTAAGAAGACAAGACAATAGATGGAGTATAAACACGCCACAGTGATATCCCAGAGGTGTAAAACAACCAAGAAGACAACCTCAAGCAAGATGGAGTAACGAAATCAGAAAAGTGGCTTGTGTTAATTTTATGACTAAAGCACTAGACAGGAAACAAAGGCAAAATCTGGGAGACCTACATCCAGAAGTGGATAGAAACGGTTGTTGTTGATGATGATATATAAATATCTTCAAATCAAAAATAATCTGACAAGTTCATATAACATTAATAACCAAATCAACAAATGAAGATGGCCTGTAATAATATTATGCATTAATTGTTATAGTAAAATTGATATTTATGTAAAACTTAGCATTATCCATACATCATTAGTAACATAAGATATAAAACATCTTTTGTTGTTGTCAATATTGTTTTTTTTTTTTTTTTTTTTTTTTTTTTTTTTTTTTTTTTGAAGATATAAATTACATAAGCAACAAAATATCAATCTTCTTTGCAAAACAATGTTCATAAAACATCAGATGATATTGTGACACTTTCTAAAATAGTTGAAAAGTGTTTATGACTTTGGTTTGTCAGGTCATCCATCTCTTCTCTGGTCCTTCTTCTAGTTAATTTTTAAAAACCTTTTAGAGATTTTAGTTTATACATATTTTTAATGTTTTACTTTATTTTCTTTTAAAAGTTATTTAAAAGAATTGTTTTTGAAAATCAAATAAATCAACAATTTTTAGTAGAAAGCACTCCTCGATAGCAATGAAATAAAAAATGAATCTTCTGTGTAGAACATACTGACAAATGTTCTATTGCAAGTATTTTTAAGGCTGTTTAATGAAGAAAATTTTATACAGAGAAAATCATACAGGGAACTTTAATTACTAAATACAAGATAAATACGAGGGCAGTTTGATAAGTTCGTGACTTTGAAATGAAAAAAAACATTATACATACCAAACTGCATTTTGTTTTTCGACATAGTCTCCTTTCATAATAATACAATTTTTCCTGCAAAGTTCTAACGTTTTTAATCCTTCCAAAAAATAAGATTTCTCAAACTCTTCAAAATAGGCATTTATGATCTCCTAATTTGAAGAAAATCTCTTTTCACCAAGCTGTTTTTTTAAATTTGGAAAAAGAAAAAAGTCACTGGGAGCCAAGTCAGGAGAGTAAGGTGGATGAAGGAGCAATTCGTATCATAATTCAACTAATTTAGCGACTGCAATTGCAGAAGAGTGCGCTGGCGCATTGTCTTGATGAAAAAGCACTTTTTTCTTGGACAAATGGGGCCGATTTTTCTTTTCAATTTTGGATTAAAACGGTGTAATAAATCAGCATAATACTGTCCGGTGATCATTTTTCCTTTATCCAGATAGTCAATGAGGATTACGCCCTTTGAATCCCAGAAAACTGTGCCCATAATCTTTCCGGCCGATGGAACTGTTTTTGCCTCTTTTGGAGCACGTTCATTAGAAGTCCACTGTTTAGACTGTTCTTTCATTTCTGGTGTGTAGTAATGTATCTATGTTTCATCAACTGTAACATAATGCCCCAAAAATTCGCTTGAATTGCGCTCGAACGTGTCCAAACATTGCTATGAAATGGTTACACGAGTCCGCTTTTGATCCACTGTCCTCAATCGTGGCACCCATCTTGTTGATAACTTTTTCATGCCCAAATTTTCATGCAAGATATTGAATACATGTTCATTTGAAATGTTTACCTTCTTAGCTATCTCACGTGCTTTCACACGGCGGTCTTTTCACATGATATCATGGATTTTGTTGACCATTTCTTCAGTCGTGATCTCAATTGGACGTCCAGAACGTTCTGCTTCTGTTGTGCTCGTACGGGCACAGCGAAATTCCGTAAACCACTTGTGAACCATACCATGTGATGGAGCAGAGTCCCCATAATATTTTTTCAACTTTTCCTTCAGTTTCAGTAATTGTTTTCTGCACAAAAAATAGTGTTTTATCAAAAGACGAAATTCTTTTTTTTCGATAATCAAGACAAATACGCCAATCGTTTGCTTTTGAATCCAATAGAACACAATGTATTTAAAATATCACCTTCAAATTGCACGAATGTTGCCGCAGATGATAATAAATTGAAAACATAAGAGTGCAATCAGACCGCCACCTTTTTTAAAGTCACGGAGATATCAAACTGCCCTCGTATATAATAAAGTAGGTATATTCAAATAGCTTTGGAGAAAAATCTATTTATATAAAATCCAAGCCTCTGTGTGTCCCTCGCAATTCCAGTAGGACCGCCTCATTGATTGCGGCCATGTTATTCTTCCTATTGAGAAATTGGTATCAGCTTCAACAATGAATAATTGTTGAAAAGTGATAATAACAGGGTTACCACAGTAGCGCCAATTTTTGACCAACATGGCTTTGCCAAATTTGGTGACAAAAATAAGTTGCCATACATGAAGCCAACTTGGCGATAGCTAGCTAATTTGCCGAAATTCTCATTGAAAGCCATTAATTTTTCATGATCGAGCTTACTGCAATTTAATATAAACTCTGCACATTTAAGGTTTTTTTCAAAATATATGAGTCAGAATTTAAAGTGTATTATACGAAATTGTACGTCTTTACAACTTCATCCCAATGCTAACTAATAAAAGAACCGCCACTAAATGGCACTGTACTTTTTGAACTTAGCAAGAACTTATGACAATTTGTAGACTGCAAGATAAAATTCTACAACAAAAACCAAATGTCTTAAAAGAGACCTTGATGCCATGTTTAAAAATAAAAGAAATATTGTTTTTAAAATAGTTTTTACCCTGCTTATATGTTTAAGCATGTAATTAATTCATTTTTAAGAATTAAGAATCTAAATTTTCCAAAATATGAATTAAAAAATTTGTAAACAAAGATTGAATACACATGACCTGTAATCCCAAAAAGCCTCAAATCTGCACAACACTTGGAACCAATCTGTGTGGATTCGTGGTCTTCTACTATACATAGTTTTTCATAAATGAGTTTCATTTTTAAAGTATGTTATTTTCATCTACCAATGCTGAACAAGTGAGAAAAACTCGTATTCTTACACATGTGTTGTATATGTCTTTATATCTCATTTTCTGTCATTTTTGATGGGCTATCTTTCTAGTACATATAAATAATAGATAAAAAATGGTTTGCTGTTCATGAAATAGTGCATTATCAAAATAAAAATATTTATCTCTAGGTATGACTTTTAATCATTCACTTCCCACCCAAGACCATTTTTTAAATGAGGATGGGGTGGGTTATACAACACACAACTTTCGGTATTTTCAAATTAAAAATAAAATAACAAAGGTATTTACTGATACTATTTAGTTTTAAAATAAAAGTCAGGAAAAAATTGCAAATGCAAGAAAATTGTTGCCTAAGAATAATAGTTAAAACTCTACATTGGAAAAGAATTTAGGTTTTCTAATAACAGTATTTTATACAGATTTAGACCACAGGTGTTAATTGCTTTATAGTAAATAATCATTTTAATCATATTGAGTAACTGAAGACTAATAATAAGAGCCTTTGTATTGAGTCACATATAATTTTTTTTTTAATATACATAACATAGAATCAATCTGCATTTAAAATTCCTTCAAATCAAAAAGCATTTATTCAAATAATGAAATATTTAATGTTAAATATCAATATACATGTTAAATACTAATTAAAATGTTCATCATTTTTATCCCGGAATTCCAGTTCAGGTTTAAATGTTAAGAGTCTATCACAGTTAACTTTAATCAGATGTCTCAGTCTGTTTTGCCTTAACCCTCCAGCCGGGAGCGACTTTTTCAGTGGATTACTTTTTTTAAATTAAGATTGTTTGATTCTCATCACTTTTTTTTAAGTAGAAATAGTTACTTTATTTAATTATAGATTAAATAATGTGAGAATAAGCCGAATCATACGCTTTTGAAAAAGTGATGGTAATCAAGCAACCCGAATTTTAAAAAAGTAGCCCACTGGAATGCGAAAATAGCATTTCTCGTGGCTGGAGGGTTAAAGCACAAAAGCTGACCATAGCATTCTAACATTATCACCCTCATTTTTTATGTAAAAGATAACACTGTCATTATAATCCTAGATAATATAATTTTCATTTCATTTTGAAGCTAATTTTTGGAGACATGCCAGCTGGTATACATAAAAAAACATTTAACCTTTCTGCATCTTTCAAATTTCAAAAATGCAACATACAATGATAGAAGTAAAAAAAATTCTAAATATAATGGATATTTACTGGCAAAATGTATGAAGACATGAAGCCAATTTTTGGAGACATGCCAGCTGGTATACATAAAAAACATTTAACCTTTCTGCATCTTTCAAATTTCAAAAATGCAACGTACAATGATAGAAATAAAAAAAATTCTAAATATAATAGATATTTACCGGCAAAATGTATGAAGACAATCATGCAAGACTATACCTTGACCACTTTCAAATTCATCAAAACACACAGGGCAGGTAAAATTAAATGTGTTTTGCACCAAATCCATATTTTCAATCTCCAGAAGTAATTCAAAGTTCTTAGCAGATTCTGGATCATGGTCAATGGCATCGGTCTATTGTTAAAAAATAAAAAAAGACATTCTAATAAAGAATAAGAAGTAATTGTTCATTAATAATAAATATATTTTTTAATATTATAATTTTCTTAAATAGCAAAATGCCCTTTCTACTAAAACAATAACAAAAATGTCATTGTTAAAGTTTTCAAAAACTAATATGCAAAGAAAAATTTCTGCAAAATTTTAATTAGAACAATTGCAACCAAAATATTTACCTGTAAATTTTCACCAATTTGTTGCTCTATACATTCATCTTTAGATGAAACATTGTTTAAGTCATAAGGTAAAATTTCTAAATGTATGTCATTGGGTGCTGATTCTGGAATAAATCATTAAAATGTATAAGCAACATGAAAAAAAAAAAGAAAGAAAAAAAAAAAGAAATGGTACACAGTAAGCTCTATTTAAGGCAGACTCCATGTAAGATGAAAATCTGTCTGAAGAAGCAGAAAGATTGTAAAGTCCCACAGAATGATTTTCAATGAGTTAACTCTAAGTTGGGATACTTTCTACAATGGAAAATTTTCTTGGTATCGATGAAATCCACCTTAGACAGGGTTTGCTGCAAATGATTACATAAATTTTTTAACTGTTAGGCCCTCATAAAATTCAAATCACTTAACAAAATAATTAGAACAGCTGTTTAACACACAAATGTTTTAAGGAAGAAACTTATTTACTGCAGCAATATAATTTATATATGTAGAAACAATTCAACAGCTTTAATCTTCATCTTATAGCACACACACATGCTGAGACTTAAAAAAAAAAAAAACCACATTAGTAAAGTAAGCTATGTAATATTAACCACTTCAACGTTTGCCCCGAGATAAGTCGGGAGTAAAAGCACTGTCTCCCTATACCTGTCGCCGGTGAAGTCGTTAAGTTGCTCAACTATTAAAATTTACTATGCCGTAAAAATTAAAATCAAAGTAGATAAATATTCTTTAAATAACACCTAAAATATGAGTAGATACCTACTAAAAAAAGTTTATGTTAGCTGCCCTAAATAATTGTAAAGAATACAAGAATAAACATACTAAAACTGAAACATTAGAATTTATTTTTTTCTATAATCCTTGATGATTGAAAAACTTCTTATTTATTATTTCAAACTCACAAATCATCAAACTAAGGATGAGGGTCCATAAAACATGTTTTTAGCAAAAAAAAAAAAAAAAAAAAAAAAAATGAAAAAAGAAAAAAATATGTTTCACTTGCATGATAAATACATTATTTTAAAATTGAATATTTGTACTTTAAAGTTTAAGTAATAGCTTGACTTAATTAGTGGGATTTCTATATTGTTAAAACCTGCAAACTCAGGGTTCATACAGAGTTGGAAAGAAAAAATCCAAGGAGTACCCAAAAAATCCAAGGAGTCCAAAAAATTTTAAGGATTTGCCTTTTTTTTTTTTTTTTTTTTTTTTTTGGTCGATGTTTTTATGTGCTGTATTGTTATGTGGTATGCACACTCCAATTTTTAATGCCCAATTTGGAGAGAAAAACATTTCAAAAACAAATTTTACTCTATTAGAATCTAATTGTTAGTGCTGAAATTGCACAGTATTCACAATATATTGCTTATTGATTTTGTAAGTTTAAATACAAAATTGACAATCTACTTTTTTATGCAGTGACCAATGGTCATATCACAGGGGTGATTCTGAGTTTTAAAAAAAATTCTGAAATTCACAGCAAATCTTCTGAAAAGTTACACCAGAGAGGGGGAAATCCACTCCCGACACTAGCTATGCGTTTTCTCGGTGGCTCTTTGACAAAATTTTGGTTTTTTCGCGATCTTTTGACAAAATTTGTGGGTTTTTTCACCATCTTTTGACGAAATTCGCCGTTTTTTCGTGATCTTTCGACGAAATTTGCGGGGTTTTTCGCGATTATTTGACGAAATTTGCGTTTTCCCCGCAATCCTTTGACGAAATTGGTGATTTTTCTGCAAACGATTGACAAAATTTATTTTTTTCGGCGACCATATGTCCGAATTTTCGGATTGGTGACCGATTTTTTAGAATTTTCGGAAATGAATGCCTTACATTTTCGGAAAATTCGGACTAGAATCACCCCTAGGTCATATAAATAGAGATTAGTCAAACCCCAAACACTTATTATGCATATCACATGTATGATACATTTTAAAGAAAATTTTAAAAGGCAAAAAAAAAAAAAAAAGACTGCTAAATGCAGTATCTTAAAGAAAATTTTAAAAGGAAAAAAAAAAAATGCTAAATGCAACATACAAGGAAATATATAACAAGTTTTTAATTTATTCTTTTAGAACAGCGGTAATCGCTTTCTTTGAAAGTAAAATTTTGACGAATTCGCATTTTTTTTGCGATCTTATGATGAAATTCGCGATCTTCTGGGAGAAATTCGCATGTTTTTCGCGACCTTTTGAGGAAATTCGTGTTTTATGCGATCTTTTGAGGAAATCTGCTTTTTTTTCTCGATCTTTAACGAAATTCGCGTTTTTTTTTTTGTGATCCTTTGAGTAAATTCGCGTTTTTTCGCTGTCTTTTAAGAAATTCGCGTCTTTTTTATGAAATCAGAGTTTTCCTGCGATCTGTTGGAGAAACTCGCGTTTTTTCACGATCCTTTGACAAAATTTACGAATTTTTTCCGTGATCGATTGACGAAATTTGACGGTATTTTTTGGAACATATTTGCGAAAAACGTGATTTTTTCCGAGATTCTTGACTAAATGCCAAACATCCATAAAATTTAAAATAAAGGTCGGCTAACAGTGTCAAAAAAACGGACTTTACGGACCTAGTGGGAGCCCTGCTATTAAGATTACCCTACCCAATCAATGTTGTGCTTCAGATGAATGACGTGCATAAAGAATTTACCATGCGTTTTTCAATCACGATTTTTTTTTCATCGGCAGCAATATCGCAATATAAGGAGTTTCTAAGTAATGGTTTGCTTATCTAAGTAGTTCTAAGTACTACTTGGGAATGTTTTCATTTCTAAGGAGTTTCCAAGGAGTCTAAGGAGTCTGTGCGAACCCTGAAACTAAGTATGCTTGTAATTCTTTTTAAAAAATGCTTGATTTTACATATTTGACTGCATATTTTTATATAAGGGGAATGATGCAACAATTTTTCCAATGGTTGCAGCAATTTGCTGAAAACACAACATAAGCAAGTCCTAACAAATTCATCTGAAACCTTATTCTGTACATCACAGTTTCCATCCCAGTTCAAGTGAAGTTTAAGTGTGTTTGACCTTAATAATTCTTAGTAAAAAATTGTGTTAAAGAGTTTAGAAAAGTTATAAGTATATATCGTAGGGTTAGTTACATAATATTTATAATAGTGATATATCTGATGACGATATTTTTACAAAGAAGATAGCATAAAACAAGTTATATATCTAAAAATAGAAAAATGAAGTCCAAAACTTCAGGAGCATGTTATAAGCCAGAATCAGAATATATGATAACCAGGAGGCTCAGACCCCTGCTCACTAGCACTCACCAACCCCTGTGAATTGCGACACAATTAAAATTGGAACTACTGCACAGTCCTAGCTCGCTTCACTTACTCAACACTTCTTGCAGATACTCTAGCCAGAATGAGTACTATCATAAATCATTTTGACATCTGAAATTTACAAATTATGTTTTTTCTCTATAGTCATTATTTTTAAATAAGTGCAATAATTGTCCAATTAAAGGTAAGAAAATTAAATTTGTTTATGTTCTTGTTGGTTGAATTAAAAAAAAAATTACGATGGATTGGTTTTCTAGATGTCAATTGGTCGACAGATGATTTTTTAAGAGCCAAAAGAACTTCTTAAAACACCATAAAACTAGTTGGATGTGCCAATCCCAAAACTTTCTTCTATCTTATACATAATATTTCAAAAACTAGTTACACATGTTAATACTTCAATATTTTTAGTTCAATACTAACCAACTTTGATTTTCATCTTAAATTTCTGCTTCAGTCAATTAAACGGACTAAAAACGAGTTAATCAATATCATGATATTTGTTAAAATTAATAGTTTTTCCTTATTCTGTTGTTATCAGATGTTTGCGAATAGCCAGCTTAGCAAAAAGCGAGTTCCCGCCTCTGCACAAGCTGCCGATGGACAACAGAACTACAAAAAATCAAGAAAAGCATACAAAAATCGCTATCACAGAGCCCCTTTACCGCACAATATTTCCAAATTCAAGAAGGACCTGTTGGCCAAAGCAAAAAACATGCACGAAAAAATTTTGCTCAATTGTATGCATAATTTTATACACTTTTCGATGGTACAATAATGAAAATGGCACAAACATCGCTATTACAATGCCAAAAAAAAAAAAAACATGAGCTTGTGCATTTATTTATAATTTTTTTACACATAGAGAGAGTTCAAAGTATGAAGTTTCCATTTTATAAATTTAATGAAAAGTAAAAGAAAAAAATGTGCACATTTTTATTTGTTCAATCTACATTTTCGTTTTATTTACAGTTTCTTTACACATAAAAATTCGTATTTTCCTCAGCGAAAGGGATTGAAATACGATACATATAAATAAACTATACAATTTTATTTTTTTTTCAATTATCCTAAAAATTAAAAAAATATATATGATTTTTAAAAATCTACTTTTTAAAATTTTCAATGTATGACATTTTTTTAAAAATCTCGCAATCTTCCATTTACAGTTAGAATAACGACATTTTTTTTTTTTTTTTTTTTTTTTTTTTTAAATAAAGGTAATGGAAGAATAATGGCCTGTTTTTTTCTTTTTTTATTATAATGGTAATGGAAAAAACAAAAACACATAATTTAAATTTATGTACCGTAGAAAAACAGAAATTTATTTGTGTTAAAAATTGTAAATAAAAAGAAACTGTTGTGGACTGAATAAATACAAACTGCGTATTTTCTTTTCCTTATAATTAAATCTGAAAAATTCAAAATTAAAATTCTCTCTCTGTAAACAAATGAATGCGTAAAAATGTGCTTTTATTTGTATTTGTATATTATATGTATTTGATATATCTATCAGTTTTAAAGTTCCATTTACCGAATGCTTTTTGGTTTTCAAATATTCTTTTTTCCATCTCATGTAAAAATTGCAGACCTTAAAAACCTTTCTGTTTCTGCGTTAGGCAGATTTCGGCTTATGGAGCACGTATTAATGTTATTTTCAATGGATTCGCCGGGACTTGAAAGTCTTTCCGTGGTAGGCAGATTTCCGGCTTACAGAGAGCCCGCCTTAGACAGATTTTACAGTATTTTTACTGTCTGAAAAATTGTCACGAAATAGTGATATGTGAAACTCTTAAAGAAAAAAATCAAAATAAACGAGTACATTTTTATAGAAACATAAAATCAAATTTACTTTATTAACTGAATTAAAAAGGATAAAAAAGAAAAAAAAGTGCATACTGCTTCAAAGAGGACAGACCTCGCAAACTGTGTATTGCAAGGCCAGGGCTTAACCAACTGAGCTACAGAAGGTACATAAACTTTCCACTAAAAGTTGATCAGAAGAAATTAAGCACATGAATACAGTGGCGAATCTTCGGTGAAATTCCCATAAATGGCGGAAAAATATAGTCTGATTTTTCATGCTTATTATATAACGAATAAGGGTCTTTCTGGAAACAAACATGGTCTTATTCAGCTCATCTAAAATAGATTCATATTATATATTAATTTTAATAAGATCGCCCATGTCATTTTCGGATGGAAAAAAATGCGAATTAAAAAAAAAATTAGAGTTTTCCCGGAAAAAACTTATCTTATTCTCTTCACATAAAACAGATTTATATTATATATCAATTTAAAGAAAATCGCCTTGGCCATTTTTGCGTAATCGAAATTAGGAATTTCTGACATCGCTTTTGCTTTAAAAATCGGTATTTAGATCTCAAAATATACTGCACGTAGAAAACTAAAAATTTCAGAATAGGATTAGACTGCAGATATAAGGCTGTTTTAAAAAAATCAGAATAATAAGAGCTATATTTGCTGAGTTATTGAAAGGCGGCTTTTCACGTTTTCTTTGAAGTCGAGTTGGGTGTATATATGAGTTCCGCCATTTACGAATTCTACGATACGATACGATTTTAGGCTTAAGGCTGCGTCACTGGAATACTATCGTCTTCCATGATATTTTTGGGTATAAATAATAAAATTTATTATGAAAACATCAGAATAAGTGTTATTTATTTTTAACCTAACTAAATAAACGAAATAAGTAATTTATAAGATATTTAAACCATATTAACATGTGTATTATAGTATGGGGTCCGAGAGGACCCTAGGTCACAACAGGCATGTTTCGATAGGACATAGTGATAGGATTAAGTTATTAGATTTGCAAAGTGATTCTATATCCCTGTTTTCTTCTGCTTTTTCTGCAAATTCATCTGCAGACTTAATTAGACATTTAATATCATTTTCCAAACATCTTTTTTTAACCATCAATTCCCTTATATCTTCAGAGGTTTCTTTTCTTTTCTCTATCAATTTTTGGTTTTGTGTAGCTCATATATTGTTGTCTGGCATTGGAAACATAAGTGCGCATTGAATCTGATATTTTTATATCATGTATATTACCGCATTCATTTAGATAATCGCATATAAGTTTCTTGAAGCCCAGTGGGGTAGTGGTCAGAACATCTGACTGCCGCACCACAGGTCGAGAGTTTGACTCCCAACTGGGCAAGGTTCACTCAGCCTTTCATCCCTTTGGGGTCAATAAAATGAGTACCAAACTTGCTTGGGAACTAAACACCGAAGGTCTCGCGTTAGGCTGACCACCTGGGCGGGACGCATGCTGCATAGCACCTCGGGGCCCAGGGTCAAGAAAACAGAGATGGGCACTGTCGGTCCAGATCCTTCATGGATTGTATAGCCACAGAGTTTAGTTTAGTTTAATTTCATATAAGTCTCTGGAAAATATAAGATTGTTCCTTCATGTTTTGAATTTCAATTTTTTTATTAATACTGAACCCTCTTTCAACAGTAGCCTGATCATGACTGAGAAGCAACAGCATTTCAACAACTTTCCACAAATTTTTAAATTTGTTGTTATTCATTGTTTCAAAAAATAATTCATCAATTCTTGAATTCTCTGGTGAGAATTCAGCAAAATCAGAAACCTTTGAAACTACAACATCATCTAAATAATTATCAAATTCCATCAAAATATTTTCACATACATTTTCTTCTACAAGTTTTGAATCAGTCAGATAATTTAAAATATCACACATCTTATTTATGCAATTCTTTTTATTAGTGACTATATTTCTTGGATCTAAGCAAGATAAATTTCTTGCAATGCTCTTTCCAATAGGTGATTTTTCAAGGAGCTGGTTGAAGTGGTCTTAATTAAGAATTGTTTGCATTCCATCCTCAAATCAAATATTTGACGATCAGTGATACTTTTTTACAGAATATAAAGAATGCACTTCTTTTTCAGCAGAGAATCCAAGATCTATAGATTCAACTGCTTTGTGGTTCTTGGCATCATTAACATCTAAATGTAGTAGCTTCTGCTCAGTTGTTGAAGTGCTTAAAACTTTGGGCAGTATAAAACGCTGTAAAAGGCTCTTTAATATTATCTTCAAATCCCTTGGCAGAAATGGCAGCATAGGTTTATCAGTCTGATAAACTTTCAAAAAAGGCAATAAAACTTTGGCAACAGAGTGGAAATTTTTTTATTTTACTGAAAGAAGATTGTCATTTATATAACTTCTAACACAAATATACGATTTGCAATTAGGCTTATTGTTTTTCTTCTCTACATTTGTAACATATTATTTTATGGCTGGGAGAAGATTTAATGCAGCATCGCTGGCTGGAACATTATCAAGCCATCTGTGTTGAACAAATTTTTCGGGCAATACTCCATCCAATTCGGTCAAAAAATCTTCCCTACGAGCGGGTGAGTTTTTAAATAAATAATACAATGCAGTAAAAAAGTCATCTATTCCCCACGAGCTTGAAATGCAGCCAGATTTGAATGGATTGTGCACCGTATGAAGATCACAGCACAGGTACCGATGTTTATCAATTTCCTACTAAATTCTTTGGAAAAATAATCTTGTAACATGCTGTGAAACTTCAAATTTACATTTGGTCCATCCATAGATATTTGAGTTGCTTTAGAAAATTTTAATTTTACGATTGCAGAAATAAAAGCATCAAAAATATCGGATGATGAACTATGACCAAGAAAGGCAGAATTAAAGTAGGAAGTACAGTAGAGCGCTGATTATCCGAACTCCAATTATCCGAACAGCCTATTTCTCTTTAAAAAAATTTTTTTACCGAACTTTCAGTTATCCGAACAGCCTATTCCTCCCCAAAAATTTTTTAACCAAACTCCGAATTATTTATTGGCTTCGAATACAATTTTAGATAAAGAAAAATCTGATAGTGGATCAGAAAATGAGGAATGTAAGATAATAAAGAAGATGGGAAGAATCCTAAGCTATGAAGAAAATGAAATTAACGACTGGTTAAATAGTGACGTACATGACCCTGGATATCAGATTTTAAATGATGATGAGATTGTGGATGAGATTCAAGATGAAAAAGAAGTTGAAGAAAATGAAAACGAATGCTCTGAAAATGACCCAGGTCTATCACATAACGAAGCCTTTGAATGTATAGAAACAGCTATGAAATGGCTCGAACGGCAGAAGAGCGCTAATCCTATTCAACTAATGTACTTAAGAAGAATTTGAGATATGGCAACATTGAAAAGAATGTCTTCGTTGAAGCAAGCAACAATCAACTGGAATTCAGAAAATGATAAATAGAGAAAAAAAAAGTTTTTTTAATGATAAAAATGTAAACAAAAAAAAATTAAAAAGACAAAATAAATAAATAAACAATTTTTAAACAAGCCAGTACTAACTGGCCAGTCCTAAACTTAGATAACGTGTGAAGGTTTTAGTATAGTCAGAAACATCCCTTAAATTATCTGTCCATTTATCCGAACTAGGGTCTATCCCGACTTGTTCGGATAATCGGAGCTCTACTGTACTAACTTTGTTCATGTGCCAAAATCTAACATGGGTGTCGATTTGTTTATCCTGTTTAGAGATGTTTAAGGTTTCATCAAATAAAAGTACAAACTTTCTTTTATTTAAATCTTTGACTAAAGTAAGCTGCAGATAGGGAGAGATACCAAATACTGCATAATATGCAGTTTTCCTTTCACTGCATGTGAACTTCCGAGCTATGCTGCTATCGCTAAACATGTTTCGAAATATTTTTTCGATGTTTTCATTTGATTTGTATGAAAAATGATGTTTAATTGTGTTCAATGCCTACAAAATTTCTGAGTCAAGGACATAGAGATTTAAAACAAGAGACTCGATCATTCGTGGTTGAGGATTAGAAGTCGACGGTTGAATAATATCTTGAGCTTGATTTGAAAAATATGTCTCAGCTGTCTTTGCTGATGAATTTTTATACCCTACTAATTTTTTATGCTTTCCACACTTTGTTCCATGACTTTTGAGGGCGCCTTCACCCACTGAAGAAATCACAATATTTTTATGGCATAACATGCATCGTGCAGAATGCACATCTTTCATGTTCCTTTGGAGCCACAGTTTATATTCCAGTTTTTGAATCCACAAATCGTTAAAACTACACTTTCTTGCCATATTTCAATTAAAAAATAAAACCGATCAGAAAAATCATGGAAAAGAATGACACAGATCACATTAAAACAAAAGTGCACGTTTGAAACAGAAACTAAAAGCGACTTGTAAAAGGCACAAAATTATAGACATCAAATAACTGAGAAGCTTGACTCATGAGCAACCAATTACATTGACTCAGCAAAGAGACTTCCCCCTATCTTCCTATTCGGTAATCAAATCTTAACCTACTGGATTCTGATTTGTTCCTCCGAGTCGAGCTTCCCAACTTCTTAGGCTGCGAATGCACCATCCTTCTACTGTTGTCGGTGTCGTTTGTTTTTGATTTTTAATGACTTTAGCAGGAAAGGGACAGATGTTCTGCAAAAGAGGAACCTTTCCTTCAAGTAGGGTTGAGCTCCTTATCTCCTGACCCATTGTTGATTCCCCTCATTCTTTTGTGAATAAACCGCAGAATAGTCCTGAACAAAAGATTTCCATGAAAACTGGAGAAGGACAGCAAAACACGTGTCTGTGTGCAGCCTAGTGTCTACTAAAAAGTGATGTAAGCATATACTTCTCTCCTCTCATCTGGTAGGAGGTACACATTGGCGGAAAATCACATTTCTGGCTATTGTAGAAGAAAAGCGTTAGCGACAGCTTAGATGGGATGGCGCGGTAAATAGTAAAAATTTACGTTGGGGAACTGTCTGCGTTCTATATTTTTTCCCGCTGGTTTCTGCATGCATCTGATTTTTACAGCCAAGGAAAGGTGCCAACAGGGTTGTTTGGAGCAGATATAGTAACCTTGGTTTGGAGGTGAAAATGAAATCTTTGGCTGCAGGTGATTTCAATATTCCGGAGGGAAAGAAAAATGTACGATTGAAGTAAATTGTTTTAAAATAAAAATGTATGAAGGAATAGTTTTTTGTTTTTTGCTTGTTAGAAATCTCAAAATTCAAAGACTAATATTGCTTTTTAAAATTTTTCCAACACTTTTCATTCCTTGAAAATGAATCTTTTTTTTCCCCAGCACTTTTCATTCCTTGAAAATGAATCTTTTTTTTCCCCAGCACTTTTCATTCCTTGAAAATGAATCTTTTTTTTTCCAACACTTTTTCTATTTTTTCCAAAACGTATGAACCATGTAGAAATATTAATTAGAAATCATAAACTGCATTTTAAAGTGGCTCATTGCTCATCTAGGCATCAGAAACCCATCCCATAAAAAGAAGAAAAGAAAGTCTGAATCCATAACTTTATTTCCGAAGTCTTCAAAACACACCCAGATGATGCAGAATCATTTGTCCTTAGATGACACATCTGATGAAGATACACAGATGGTTTTAGAGATTCTTCGGACGACGATGAATCATTTAGGTTTCATGAACTAGAACGGCAGCCTGTCGTTCGTGATTATGTTCTTGTGCAGTTTTAAAATAGTGTGTTCTATGTAGGAAAAATCTTAACCTATAAGGAAGAAGATGGTGTTTTTGTAGTGATTTATCTTTGCATGAGTGTGAAAGCAGCAGGCTTTGTGCCCCATGTTCCAGATATGGCATCTGTTAATGAATCAGAATTCTACTGCCAGAACTACAATTTATGATAACAAAGCAATTATCAGGATACCACTGGTTTCCTATTTCCTTCGGAAATTTGGATGTATGTTGAGCTATGTTAGGCATACTCTTAAGCCTCTATTTAAGAGGGATAACTATAGTTTAATTACCACAATCCACTGTATGCGTTCAGTTAAGCTCAACATGTGGTTGAATTGTTAATAATATTTGTACCTGTAACCAGTGGTGGGATTCAGCCGGTTCGGTAGAACCAGTTGTTAATTTGTGTTGAGTTCGGCGAACAGGATGTTAAAATGATACTTGAAATGCGAAAATAGCATTTACATTAATTTGCTTTCTTTAAATGTTTATCTGTACAACATTGTTTTCTAGGCATAACTCTGCAATAAGTCCTGATTAATTTCATTTGGAACAATAATACATTTTTTCTTCACCAGTCCTGTAAGAGAAAATTCAGCTAGAAAAAACAAAATTTTGATAATTTTTGTAACTAAATTGACAGCCCTAGACTAATCCTAGTTATATAGCAAGGTTTAAAAATTACACTAACTATTTATCTATACTAATAAAAGAAAGTTTTGCTTTGTCTGTGTATGTGCGATGGCTAGCAAAATCTACGGCACGTACGAGACTGAAAATTTTTGTGAGGCTTGCTCCAAATGTCTCCAGATGCACCTGAGACACAGAATTTTAAAATTCTAATAATTAGTTGAGTTATTAATTAAAAATCACAACTCACTCTCATTAAAAACTCAACTCAATCCTTGCGAGAACTGAAAAAACGCTGGCGCACGCACAGAAGCCTTATCAGTTGAAAATGAAGAACGAAAAGAAGACATTTCGGAGGTATTTTGTCGCTATTTATTAACTTACATCGGCCAAACCGCTTAGTAAAGTTAAAAATGAAAGACATATTCTGAAAGATCTGCGTCTCAAATGCCGCAATCAATTAAAAAAATATATCGCAGTTAACCGCTTGAAAAATAATTTTCAAAAGGGGTCGTTTTTCCGAAAAAAATTTCTCCCTTATTGCAACGCCCCTCCAGGGCGCAATTTTGGAGGTACTGACAAACCAAAATTATGTTCTTAAAGTGAAACCCTCTTCTAATTGATGGTGCAATTGGTTTAAAACAATTATGAATTTTAACCCTTTCAAATACACCAGTAAACGCAAATCAC
Source organism: Maratus speciosus (assembly GCA_963932465.1). NCBI lineage: Eukaryota > Metazoa > Arthropoda > Arachnida > Araneae > Salticidae > Maratus > Maratus speciosus. The sequence goes on along the minus strand of OZ010793.1, from coordinate 504,685,196 downwards.
TTCGTGCCTCACGAAGACGATATTTTTCCTACGCTAAAAATAGTTAAACGTCCGTATTTTAACACAATCTTTTTAGAGCATCTCAATACATCAGATTTACATCACCTACAAAAATTTTGAAACATTCGAACGGGTAGAAATATTTCTTACAAAATAAAATGTGGGAAATTTTTGAGGAATCAGTAAAAATCTGAGTGTTCGTCGAGGTTTCGCTCCTTCAGGGCGAAATTTTAGAGGTACTGCCAAACCAATATGTTCGTAAATCTGAAATCTGAACAATCGGTTTTAAAAACTAGGAATTTTAACCCTTACAAATATGCTGGCAAATGCAGGTCATTTCGCGCCTCAGGGAGACGACATTTTTGTACACTAAAAGTAATTAAACAACCGCATTTGAACACAATCTTTTAAGAGTATGTCAAATTGAGATGGTATTGAGATTCTGAATGGATCAGATTTACATCATCTACAAAAAATTTTAAACATTCGGACGGGTAGAAATATTTTTTACAAAAAATAATGTGTGAAATTTCGACGAAATCAGTGAAAACCTGAGTGTTTCATCGCGGTTTCGCTCGCTTTTGGTGCGCATAGACTCCACAAATCAAATTGCGCAGAAAGTAAAGTACCAAATAGCATATACTTTCAATTCAGTATTTTTTCATTTAAAAATATAAATTCAGATAAAATAGATTTAAAGATATAAAATCGTACAAATTTCAGGTTAATTTAAGGGTTATTCATTAAGGCTCGGGGCTCGGGCAACGCTGTTATTCGAATAAACGGTACTTTGCTTTGGCACGGAATGTTCCCTGTTATCGCTGATCTATAGCTAATACTTAAATCGTCAGATTTAGATATATACTTCCAACTGCACATTTTTTAATATTGTTCTTTATATCTTAGAAGTTATTTAAATGAAATTAGTTATTTTCGTAAATGTAACAAATCCAAAATTTTGGTAAGTTCCTCGAGTCCTATAAGTTATATTTAAAAGAATATTTCTCCAGCTCTAACAAATGAAAAGCATGATCTAAACTTGCCGAATCATGATACTTTGTATTTTACGAAATTCCAGCGTTGTCTGGCCTGTTTTTTTATTATTATTATTATTATTATTATTATTAAGAAATGGTAAAAATTCCTAAAATTTCTAAATGTCATAACTCAAAGTTTTGGTCGTGCAAAAATTTGTTTTACTTGCTATAGCATGGATAATATTTTTCTAAATATGTTATATACAACTTTAGGTCATGAACATGGCTTAATTCTTAAACTTAGATTTCTGCTATTTTTATATTATATTGTTTTCAATATAATATAAAATTTATTCAATATAACACATAATTTTATCTTAATTTGAGCCGGAGCCCACCGGAGCTTAGCTCCGGTATTTCTCTGTTTTAAGTAAATATTTAAATATTGGTCGGAATTCACAGGAGCTCGTAAATACAGGGCTCCGGAGCCCAGTGCAATAGTGCTTTCGAAAAATCAAAGCCTAAATTCCCCTTTCATTCCCATCTCCAAGCTTTTGCATTATTTTTCATCAAAACAGTAAGGAAATGTTTAAACTAAATTTTTATATTAGTTTTTGGGCTTGGGCTGGCTCAAGCTCAATCTGAATTACTTTCAAAATTTTATTTATTACTGCACAGGGGGGGGGGGGGGGGGTTCCTCCTTAAAAATTACATATTCTATTTTATTTCAAATCATTTTAATGCTATTTTGGTCAGAATAAAGGGAAACAGGTATCGTATTTTTCTATTCTATTAGCAAATTTATGTCTGGTATTGATGGCGGCAACGTGTTGATACAGCGCCAATCAAGAGACTGAACAATAAATTTTCTTACAGTTCAATTTTCTTTTGTGACATTACGATAATTTTTAGCTCACAGGCTATCAAAACCTGAGAGCTAATGTGCCCGCCCGTTCTGTATGTATGTACGTACGTATGTATGTATGTACGTAACGCGATAACTCTTGATAGAAACATCCGATTTGCTTCAAAATTTTTTTCTAGGTTCATTGTGATAAGGCGCTTCCCTGATTAGTTTTGGGAGTTCATTGCTTAAGGATAAAGGGGGAAAAACGGGGTTAGTCCAACCCCTTAATTCAGATAAATGGGTTTTTCATGCAGAATCATTCGATTTGCTCCGAATTTGATATACCGGTTTATTGTGTTAACGAACTTCCCTGATTAGTTTTGGGGGTTCATTGGTTAAGGATAAAGGGGGAAAAGGGAGGTTAGCCCGCCCCTCTTAAATTAGATAAATGGGTTTTTCATGCAGAATGATTCGATTTGCTCCGAAGTTGGTATACCGGTTTATTATGTTAAGGAACTTCCCTGATTAGTTTTGGGGGTTCATTGGTTAAGGATAAAGGCGTAAGGGGGGCTAGTCCACCCCCCTTAATTTATATAAACAGGTTTTTCATGCAGAATTATTCGCTTTGCTCCAAATTTGGTATACCAGTATATTATGTTAAGGAGCTTACCTGATTCGTTTTGGGGATTCATTGGTTAAGGATAAAGGGGGGGGGGGGGTAGTCCACCCCCTTAATTTAGATAAATGGTTTTTTTTGCAGTATTATTCGGTTTGCTCCAAATTTGGTATACCGGTTTATTATGATAAGGAGCTTCCCTGATTAGATTTGGAGGTTCACTGGTTAAGTATAAAGGGGGAAACAAGAACTAATTCCCCTTTACTTATTTTTTTTGAGGGGCATTATTCTTTAAAATAAGAGTATGATATACAATTAGTGTGAATAGCCTGTGAGCTCAATGCCATCAGTTTAGCTGGACACTTTTCTTTTTTATTAATTGGATGGTTTATTATATTTTTTGATTTAGATATTGAACCTGAAAAGAATATTTTCAGTTTTTAGTCAATGGGCATCAGCTTGAGGATTTGTTTGTTTGAGGTTTTTAGTCTTCTATTTTGTACGAGTATAAAAATCACGTTAGTGATTGTTCTGTTTATTTCGCAACATGAACGATGTCCATGCTAAGGCTCTGCGTGCAGATTTACGAAGTTTACTTTCATTTCTAAGTAGAAATAATGCCATGTATCGTTTATTCTGATAGAAAGCAATCTAGCAGTGTTACCTCTTTTTCTATAAAAGCCTCGAATCTTTCCGATAACGGTGTCAAAATTTTTATTTCATCTGATTTTCAGGAACAAAACACGAAAGATTGTTATGCGGAAGGAATTGATTATAGTTTAAGGTGAGCATATTCTATAGGAAATTGAAAAATGCTGTTCCATGCTTCAGCATGTAAATCTTAATTTCTGTAAATTTCATTCATTTTTTTTTATAAAAATGCATAGTTGCGAACTATTCCTTTTTTGTGTTGGCACTATTTCTGAATCATAATCCTTATCATATTTAATCGCATAGTTATTCAATTAATTAACTTTAAAATTAGACAAAGATTTCTAATCGGAAGGAATGATAACTAAAAACAGAAATAGTTGACAACTAAGTATATGCAGATAGATATATTTAATTTTTTTATTTTGCTAAAGAAAAAAAATGATTTACATTTTTCAAATAAGGTATTAAATATAAATATGCAGATTGGACAGACCGGGTTGGGTGGGAGAGCGCGCTACGGTTGTTAGCACTGCACAATATTAGGGCTCCGGTACTTTTTTTGTTAGAAATTAAATCCTGATTGCTTTGATGCGTTTTCTGATAGAAATTATGATCAAGGTTTCATGACTGCCGAATATTTATTAACGTCTTTTTATAGGGAAACATGTTTCAGGATTTTTTTCACTGTACCAAAGGATCAATTTTTTTTTAACAATGTTCTTATAATATTGGAAAGTGTTTCATAATCTATGTGTGATGCTTCATTTTTCTTTCCTTTTTGTAATCAAAAATCATTCGGGCAGCAAACCGGTTGTTAAATTATTTGAATCCCACCACTGTCTGTAACTAATGAAATTTTCTTTGCATTTTTACTATTGCTCTATCAAAACTACTTGACCCCAAAAACATCAGATAAAACTCCAAGTGATAACTGCAATTCCAGGCAGTAATTAAGACATTATTATAATGAAGAAAATTATTGATAGAGTTTAAAAATGTATGATTTATGAAAATATATACATAGATAATTTCCGATACTCCGTTTTCATGCTTCTGTGCTTTTATAAATAACTTTTTTAAAACCATTTATGACATTAATGTGTATCTTATTTGTGTAGCTTAAAGATGTAGCAAAATTTTTTTCAAAAGAAGAAAAATTGTCACCATACATTAAGAAATAATATTTTTCATCTAACTGTGTACTACCCTTGCCTAAAGATTATCGAATAAAGTATAACAACAGTTGTTCTCCGTTGATTTATTCTTATTAACAATGCAAAGTAGAAATACATGTAATGAGGTATTGTACACACATAGCTTCCATTTACAACACTTACAGCACCAGGACACATGGATGAAGTGAAACCTCATAATATTGTTTTTGCAAATTTTATAATAGATGCTATCACCATCAACTGGTCAGGAAGTGATGAAAAAATACAAAGAAGAATCTGATAAAGTTAAATTGTAAGTTGGTTTGACTTTTCTTTCTAAACATATAGGTAAATTAAATAAATGTCTAAAAACCTCACTTTGCTATGTGCATATTCCTTGGTATTTCACTTCAAAATTATGATTTTAAATAAATATTTTGAACTAATTTATTTGTTTCCCTATTTCTTATGACACTAACTCACATATACGCAGGTCAAGCACATGAAATTCATTTCTGCCTAAAACCTCCCTTATGGACACTCATCCTTTCCAAAATCAGTTATCTTATTTATTTTTAAATTAAAATTACAGCAGCTACTGCTCAGAAAGAAATAAGAAAAAAGATTTTTGAGAAACTGATGTTTAATTTTTTTTCAATTACAGATAAATGGAAAAAAAAACCCACCAAGTACTTTCTTAATTGAATAATGAGTCATCAGTGTATAAAACAAAGCAAATTAAAAATAAATTTTGGATTAAAAAATGAATTTTAAAAAATCTGAATTGTAAGACTAAGTTACTAACATGAGAAATTAAAGTAAAAGAAGAAAGAAATACAATTTTAAGACATTTAAAGAAATTTTAAAATTCAGTAACAAGTTTCTAATAATATTAAAACAACAACAATAATACATATACACACATATATACACTGGTGAAAACAATTAAAGGGACAAACGGTTTTTTAAAAAAACAAAACAAAATAAGTTATCCCTATATGCAAATAAGGTATCAGATGATAGTTAAACTCGTCATGGATACACCTGCCACGCAGTGGTCTGTGTCCTCATAAGGCAGTGGCGCTGTGATCGCGTTTGTGCAGAGGAGCCTCATTTGACTGCCGAAGGTTGTAGCGTAAGGACGTTTTGAAACATCGTAGCATAACCCAATCCTTGTTTTTTTAATTTCTTTGTTTACCCATCGTTAGTATGACTAGTCGAACTATGTCTAGATGATGCCACAAGATGGCAGATTGTTGGAAGACTCGTGGCCGGCCAATCACAGGCTACCTGTTGTAAGGACCTTGGGGTTCCGTGAAATGTGGTATCTACTCTGTGGAAACAGTTTATAGAGACAGAAACAGTGGTCCTCTGACCTGGTCAAGGCCATGAAAGGGCAACAACGCCATCTAAAGACTGTTACTTGACATTTCTAGCCTAAAGGGATAGGTCCGCGATAGCGACACAACTGTCTCGTCATCTGTATAATGTTACACGAGCATCCATTTCCCAGATAACAGTCACCCAGAGACTTAATGCAGGTGGCCTGTATGCTAGGCGCCCTGTAGTCTGCATCCCTTTGACCGTGAACCACAAAAAGTTCCATCTAACATGGTGCAGATAACACCTGTCTTGGACAGAGGATAGTTTGGGGCTCTTTTCTACAGTGATGAGTCGTGATTCAGTCTGGACAGCGACTCGAGACGTGTTCTCATCTGGAGAGAACCCGAGAGTCGATATCGGCCTTCTAACATTGTTCAAAATGATCACTATGCTGGAGGTGGTCTGATGGTCTGGCAGGCATAATGGCAGACGGGCATACCGACCTTCATGTGTTTGATAGAGGTACTCTGACAGCCAGCGGTATAGGGATCAGATCCTTGCACCCTATGTGAGACTTTTCCGCGGAGCATATGTACCAAATTTCGTCTTTACGGACGATAACGCTCATTCACATAGGGTTCAGTTGGTGGACGAATACCTCGAATCGTAGGATTTTCAACGAATGGAGTGGCCTGTGATGTCCCCTGAGCTTAATCCCATCGAACACGTATGGGACGCCCTTGGACGATCAATTGCAGCTCAAAGACCAGCTCCAACGACCATCGATGAGCTCAAGGGTGCCTTGGTGCAAGAGTGAGTGCAGTTGCCACAGATATTGATAAGGTCCCTGGTAAACACTATGAAACGCCGATGCGAGAGTTGTGTAGCTGTTACAGACAATCATACACTCTATTAGACATGTTTTCCTCTGACTGACAGGGTGTCAGTCAGCTGCTGTGCTGGATATGTGACCAGTTTCCTTATTTAGGTTGCAGGTTGTGCCCATTTTTGTTTTGCCATACATTATTTTGGCCAAGTTTGGTTTTATTTGCTTTGTTAGTTTTTTTTTATTTGCAAAAAAACCATTTGTCCCTTTAATTGTTTTCACCAGTGTATATATACCGGGTGATCCAGAAGTTCCGGGATTTTTGAAATGTTAATAATTAGTTAACTATATACAATAGAAAGATGCGGTTGTCACAGAATTGCTTAGAAGCATGTGGGATTTGTTTTTTTAATGAAAAAAAAAATGTTATTTAGTTACACTTTTTGCCAATAGGTGGCACTGAAATTGATAATATAGTCCTGATATGGTATAATACAGTGGATTGAGCTTTGGCATGGTGTTCAACCTCGATTACGACTGCAATAGATGTCTGGGATCTCCCGCTTCTTTGACGATTTTCCAATGAACCCATTTCTTCAAACCTTTTTATCATAGCCTTAAGATTTGTAATGGTATTTCGGTCCTTTTCCAGTTTTAACTCCACGCATTGTACCATAACAAAGCAAATCTAAACTTGCCAATTCATTCTTCTTGTAAAAGAGCTTTGTCACGTAAAGAAAGCATGACTAAACATAGCAGTTACACATCAAATTTTGTACCGAAATTCCTTTTAAATGCAATTTCTTTAAACTTCCGAAAAAGCGTTTGAACATAAATGATCCTTAAAACGAAATCTGATCAACATCTTAGGAAAAACGTTGCGAAAAGAACTCATCTGCTTATATAACACATGGTGCAGATACTATCGATGTCATACAGCAGCGCCATCTGTTGCTAAAAAAATTAACTATTTATTTTAAAAAAATTTCATTATAAACAAAAATCCCACATGTTTCTGAGTATATATGTGAAAACTGCACCTTCCTATTGTACAGTTTTCTAATTATTAACATTTCAAAACTCCTGGAACTTCTGGATCACACGGTATATGCGCATGTGTGTGTATATTTTTTACACAAACATCTGCAATGAATTATTAGTTTTTCTTTTTCCCTTTTAGTTTTAGTAATACAAATATGTTAGGAATTCAAATTTATTTATAAAATACACAAAACATGCAAAAAGCATGCATAGATTTAACATTAGTTGCTGATGTTTAACCTTTTCTCAATTACAAATGAGTAAAAAAACCCCACTAAATATTTTTTTTTAATTGCATAATCAGTAGTATATAAAACAAAGCAAATTAAGAATAAATTCTGGATTAAAAAATGAATTTTAAAAAATCTGAATTATAAGACTACGTTTTTAACATGAGAAATTAAAGTAAAAGAAGAAAGAAATACAATTTAATTTTAGAAAATTTAAAGAAATTTTAAATTCCAGTAACGAGGTTTCTAAGATTATTAAAACAACAACAACAACAATAATAAAATATATGTGTGTGTTTTCTACACAAACATCTGCAATGAATTGGTTTTTCTTTTTCCCTAAACATGTTAGGAATTCAAATTTATTTATAAAATACACAAAACATACAAAAAGCATGCATAAATTTAACATTGCTTATTTAACAACTAAAAGGCTTTTTAAATATGACCAGCATTATTATTTATCACTTATTTATTATGACAATAATTATCTTAAACAAGAACAATACAGAATTTAGATTATTCTATAGATATTATGCAATTTTAAAATCACTGTCTAATTGGTATTGTATTCACACTATAAATGTTACATAGCATGATTGTATGATACATGCAGATAATTAAGTAATATTTAATATATATATATATTTTTTAATCAATGAATCATGCACTTAAGATTAGTCAGTTTAAAATATCTTTACAAATTGGCATTCTAAATAAGGTAAATCTTACTGTTTATGCTCTGACCAGAAAGTTCAGAATTACTTTCATCTTTTATCTTAGTATTCCACACTTTATCAGAAGTTTCCAATTGAGAATAAGTATCATCATCAACTGATCAAGTTTTGTGTGTCAAACTTAGCTTTCTAATAACAGACATTAAGGATTGTTTGCATTTAGTTTTAACATCAGGATAGTTAGGTTAACTGCCCATACTTTTTATTTTTTCTATTCCAGACACATTTAGTTGTCGAATATTTTCTGGAGTTTCAGTAAGAAATATACTTGATGCACCTATTAAATTTATTTCTTGGTTTTTATGTTAAAAAAAAAAAAAAAAAAAAAAAAAAAAATGAAAAAGATTTTTGAGAAACTGATGTTTAACCTTTTCTCAATTACAAATGAGTAAAAAAACCCCACTAAATATATTTTTTTAATTGCATAATCAGTAGTAGATAAAACAAAGCAAATTAAGAATAAATTCTGGATTAAAAAATGAATTTTGAGAAATCTGAATTATAAGACTATGTTTTTAGCATGAGAAATTAAAGTAAAAGAAGAAAGAAATACAATTTAATTTTAGAAAATTTAAAGAAATTTTAAATTCCAGTAACAGGTTTCTAAGATTATTAAAACAACAACAATAATAAAATATATGTGTGTGTGTGTGTTTTCTACACAAACATCTGCAATGAATTGGTTTTTCTTTTTCCCTAAATATGTTAGGAATTCAAATTTATTTATAAAATACACAAAACATACAAAAAGCATGCATAAATTTAACATTGCTTATTTAACAACTAAAAGGCTTTTTAAATATGACCAGCATTATTATTTATCACTTATTTATTATGACAATAATTATCTTAAACAAGAACAATACAGAATTTAGATTATTCTATAGATATTATGCAATTTTAAAATCACTGTCTAATTAGTATTGTATTCACACTCTATAAATGTTACATAGCATGATTGTATGATACATGCAGATAATTAATTATATTAAAAAAAAAAAAAATTAATCAATCAATCATGCACTTAAGATTAGTCAGTTTAAAATATCTTTGAAATTTGCATTCTATATAAGGTAAAGCTTACGGTTTATGCTCTGACTAGAAAGTTCAGAATTACTTTCATCTTTTATCTCAGTATTCCACACTTTATCAGAAGTTTCCAATTGAGAATAAGTATCATCATCAACTGATCTAGCTTTGTGTGTCAAACTTAGCTTTCTAATAAGAGACATTAAGGATTGTTTGCGTTTAGTTTTTTCATCAGGACACATACAGGAACTGCCCAAACTTTTTATTTTTTCTACTCCAGACACATTTATTTGTCGGATATTTTCTGGACTTTCATTAAGAAATATATTTGATGCACCTACTAAATTTATTTCTTGGTTTTTATTATCTATTTCATTTTCAAAATCTATAGCAAATTGCTTCATATTTTCAGTTGCTTTCTCAACATGTTTTTTATCATAATTAAATTTGATATTAATTTTTTTATTATTACACTCTGTTCTTCTAGCAGGAACTTTAAGTCTGTTGCAATTTAATTCTTCAAACTGCTCATCACACTGAATTAAATCAGTTCCACCATTCCTAACTAAAATATTCTTTGGCTGATTTACATGATATATACTAGGTATTTCCTCATACACAGGTTTAATATGAATTGAACTCTGCATTTTTTCTTCACTGAAGTATACTTCATTTGCACAATCAGGCACATGTTTTCCCAGGATATCAGTATTTTGAAAATAAGAATTTTTACTATTATTAAGATTGGACATATTCTTATTATTGTGTATTACAACCTTAGTCTTTTTCTTGGTTCCTATACCTTCTTTCACATTTTTTGTCTTTGAGGTAAGAGTTTTTAAAGTTTTAATATTTTGCTCTTTTAATGAAATATCTAAGCTTTCGTGTTCAAAACTGTGACTAGAACAATCACTTTGAAATTCAGCATCAGTGCTTGAGTATGATTCAGCAAGTTTTGAATCCAGAGAGTCTTTTCTTACTAATTCTACACATTCTTTACCAACGTTATTTAAATTATCGCAAGATCCACTCTTCTGCTTTTTAATAGCTATTCGAGCATTTTTATATTTGTCACTGTTTTTATTATTAGAAATTTTGCCTCTTGACATATTACTCAATATTTTTTGCTCAGTATCAACATACACAATGATAGAAGACCCGGGTAATACATTATAGTCAGCCAATGATTTGTCATTATCTACAGCAAAATGTTTACCAAGTATCCATCTTTGTGAAGATGAAATTATACCATGTTCCTGTTCAACCTATTTTTATAAAGAAAAGACCTAAAACATATTAAATAATTTAAACTAGAAGCAACTTATACATTAATTACACCACTGTTGCATATACAGGGTGATTCTAAATTCATTTTACAAACTTTAAGGGTTGGTACAGGACACTGTAGCAATCATTTATTGTATAGGAATGTATGGGTGCAAGTGACGCGTTGATGTAAAAACACCAGGGGGCCAATTTGACGCTTTTTTTTATTTCAAAATTTCTCATTCATACCAGAAAATTCTTATACTATTCTTTTCTTTATTTAAGACAGACATTTCATGATTACATAAAGAAAAATTGCTTCTTTGAAAATTTTCGGTATGAAATCGAAATTTTTGAATAAAAAAAAAAAAAGAAAACTGGCAATTTCTATTTCGTACCGGAAATTTTCAAAGAAGAAATTTTCTTTATGTTAATCATGAAATGTCTGTCTTAAATAAAGAAAAGAATAGTATAGGAATTTTCTAGTATGAATGGGAAACCTTGAAATAAAAAAAAGGGCCCAATTGGCCCCCTGGTGTTTTTACCTCAACACGTCACTTGCACCCATACATTCCTATACAATAAATGATTATTACAGTGACCTGTACCAACCTTTAAACTTTGTAAAATGAATTTAGAATCACCCTGTATGTGACATAACTAATTTAATATGCAAACAAATTAACTTATATTCATAATTTTCATTTTAAAATTTATCTTAAAAATGTAAAATAATATTTCAAATACTGTATAAATTTCATTTCAAACAACACTTATTTCCTATTTTATCTCCAAAGAATATGCTGAAGTTGTAATAACTCTGTGACTAAGACCTAAGGCTTTCCATCAAATTATACCATGGCCTATAGCAAGGTTCTCTTACTTTTGACCAATCTTAGCAATTTGGCTAATCAGCAAAAAGGAACTGTATCCAAATGGAAAAAAAAAATATTAGCAAAATAAATTCATTGTGAAACATTTATTGTAAAATTACTCTTTAACCTGCATTCTTAATAAGGTTTGACACCTGGTATCAGAACATATTCAGCCTGCAACTAAAATGGTGTTGAGCAGTGCATCTCTAAATAAAAATAGAAGCATTTGGGTAAGCATAGCCTAACTGAAAGGAGAAATTTTTTTTTGCTTTGCCTATCTGACATATCTCCTAACTCCTTTTCTTGGGTGAGAAGAAATATTTGAGAGAGTTATTTTGTCGAAATTTTGGAAGGAACAGGTTATTTAGATGTTTGGGTTTTTTTTCTTACTATGGTGTAACAAGACAGAAAAACTTGAAAATGAAAGAGTTTTAAACTTCGCATGCTCGGTGCTAGACAGGTTGGTAACTTTAACCAGTCAAAACTGATTTTAACAATCTAAAACTGGTCAAAATAGGCTGACACTTTGGCTTGCATAAATTACTCAAATGACATATTTAAACATAATTAATATTTTAATAATTAATAAATACAGGTTGAATTCTTTTACTATATGTAATGACATTTCAAACAGAAACATTATATTTCCTAAATCTTATTTTTCCTAACGTGTAAACTAACATATTATGACTTTAAATTTGGTGGACAGTAATGAAAACTTTAAAATATGAACATTTCACAATGCACCCGATGACTTGTTCTGCATACTTTTCATCAAAAGAAAGATTTTTTCCCATTACTGTACTATTCAGAATAAACAATGAAAACATCTTAGTATAATACAGCAAAATTTGTTGCTCATAATCATTTATTTTTATTTTTTCAGTACTAAGTAAAAATTTTAAAATGTTTCTTTTGTTTAATGTGACTTAGTTTCTTTCAGGCCAATTGGTTCTTGTGTAATGTAACAGTCAGCACAGTTTTTTCGTTCTTTGATAATTAGTTGAGATATTAAACACTGCAATTAAACAGCTCGAATAAAAAAAAGTTATGCAACTGCTGAGAAAACCATTTTCCAAAGCATGGAAACAGAGAAAATCCAAACGTGCAAAAGCAGCCTCTTTTCCTCCTCCCCATAAACATACAAAACCACATCTGCATTCTTTTAAAGTCCATTCATTAAGTTTTCTATGTTCTACTCTGATTAAACTTTCTAATGGAACAATCTATTTCGAAAAATATGAAAGTTAACCCTTTCAAGAAAATTAATTAAGAAACCTTGAATTCATGCCTCCCTCCTTCCTATTTTCGAATCCTGCATTGGCATAACTTTTTAAAATATGGAAAAATCGATGACACCGAATAAAAGGTCATACGTTTAGGTTTAAATGCTGCAATCCGTTAAAAAAAATATCAATGTTAACCCTTAAAAAAAGAAAAAACTATTTTGGTGTTTTTTCTGATTTCTGCAATCTTTAAAAACCAGCATCTGGATTTCTAATCAAAATACAAAAAAAAAAAAAAATAAATAAATAAATAAAAATAAAAATACTAGATCCCATCTACATTCATTTTCCTTTCAAATGTCGCAATCTGTTTTTAAAATATGAATATAAACCCTTTGAAAAAAATTTATTTCTGAAAGTACAGTCCCCTCTCACTTATGAGCCTCTCAGTTATACACGAATTTCGTAAGGTCCCGCCACAAGGAATAGGAAATTAATGCTATAAATCTCTCACTTATAAGCGCCACTTTGAATTGTCTCTCTCAGTTATATGTGGAAATAACAGTACAATTCACAAAATCTGAGTTAAGTGCAAAACTTCTTTTTATCTATAAATAATTTTCTGCGCATGTCAAGGTTAAATATTTGTATCAAGCCACACCACGTGTTCCCTTCCCTCTTTGCCTCTTACAATAGCATCTGGATTTTTTTCAATAAAAATGAACAAAAGAAAGTTAACAATTTTGTTCAAAATGGAAGTTATACAAGCAGCAGAAAATGATTCTAAACAGTCAAAAATAAGTTTAGCTCAAAAATTTGATTTGCCCAAATAAACGCTCAGAGGGATTTTTAAAAAACAAGAATTCGATCAAAAAAATTAACAGTGAATATTCTACACAAGCGAAGAAATGAACAAGGATTCAGAACGGAAAATTTGAGATTTTAGAAACCACTTTAATTCAGTAGTTCAGAGAAATGAGAGCTTCTAATTTACTCATTAGCAGCGAGTTATTCAAAGAAAAAGCACTAACTTCGTCATCAAAATTGGGAATCGAAAATTTTTCGGTTTCTCGGGTATGGCTAGAAAAACTTAAGAAAAGACATGTTTTAACAGATCATCGTCTAAGTGGGGAAAGCACAGATGTTTCAGATTCAACTTTTAATGTATGGATCTCAGACCTTAGAAATTTAATTAAAAACTTAGATGTTAAGAACAATTTTAACTGTTATGAAACAGGTTTCATTTATCGTCTTTTGCCAAACAAAACGGTGGATTTTAAGGGAGAAACATGTCATGGCGGGAAACACAGCAAAGAAAGAGTGACTGTCCTTTTATGCTGCAATGCGGGTGAATCAGAAAAGCACTGTTGAAATCAATGGGTGGTCTGAGGGGGCATTCTCCCCAGAGCAATTAGATGTCCACCTTGGAAAACTTGAGATTTTGTGTTTTCACTGGTCAAAAAGTGCAATCCTCACCCCTCCGGAACAGTTTAATGTTCCCCCGGAGCCACAGATATCCCTCCCGGAGAAAACTGTCTGAATTAAACACCGCAGAAAAGTTACTGCTAATAGTGATTGGTAAATCCAAGATACCAGAGTGCTTAAAAAATGCGAAGCAACTGTCATTTTCTTATGCAAGTAGCCCCAAAGCCTGCATGATGACACAATTGTTTTTTAGACTTTTTGAAGGAATTTGATATGAAAATGGCTAAAAAAAGAAAAGTTCTGCTATTTATGGATCTGTGTTCTGCCCATCTTTCAGACCTCCTATTGCTGGCCCATACACGAGTTATATTTTATCCCTGCAAATTGTACTAACAGATTCCTGCCATTAGATCATGGTACAATAAGTTCCATTAAAGTGCAGTATATGAAAGATTTGATGCTAAGAATATTTATATCACTAGAGCAAAAAAAGGAATTCAAGAAAATTTGGATGTTAATCCTATGTTGGCTTCCTCTTGGAATAACGTAACAGCCCAAACAATTTTTTTCTACTTTAGAAAAGCAGGTTTTGTTCATTTAAATGATGCTGAAGTTATTCCATGAAAGGAAAATAAAAACAACAGCAATGATTTTAACATATATGAAGAAGAATGGAATAGCAAAAGCCAAGATTCTCTTTCTTTCAAGATTTCATCAATGTTGATGGAAACTTAACATCAAGGGCAATAAGAGATATTGAAACTGTTTTTGATCACGTAACAGCTGAAAAAGAAGGAGAAAAGCATGATAATGAGGTAACTGATACTGTAATTGTCCCATCTTATGCTACTGCTTCAGGAGACCTGGACACTTTGAGATATTATAGGGATGAACCGGATATTGATTTTGCCGGATATCGGATATCCGGCACTAGATATATTTTTAGTTATATGGTGAATGTTAATTTCTTTATATAATGCCATCTCAGAACATCTAAATTACAAATATACCCATTGTTGAAGAGTTTATTTTCTCCAAATATAGGTTTAGTTTATGCCTTTTTTTAAAATTATTATTTAATACAGTTTTCCTTTAAGTCTAATTTAGTTTTAATTTAAGTGTTAGTATTTTAAGTTAAATTACTTTGATATTTATAAGTAAAAAGAAAATTACTTTTAAATATTTATAATGAAGTTACAAATATAACTAGTTAGATGTGCTAATCCCAAAACTTTCTTCGCATCTCATGCATCTTAATACTTCAAAAAGTACTTACAAATGTTCGTACGTCAATATTATTAGTTCATTATTATACAAACTTTGATTTTCATCTAAAATTTCTGCTCCAGTCAATTAATCAGAATATGTTAATCTCGATCATGATATTTATTAAAATCAATATTTTTTTCATTATTCTGTTGTACATCAGCTGTTTGCAAATAGGCAGCTTAGCAGGATACAAAGTTCTCGTCACTTCACGAGCCACCAATATACAGTACAAAAAAATGAGAAATTTTCACAAAAATCCCTATTACAGTTCCACCTCCAGGCAGAATATTTCCAAATTCAAAGAGAAACTGCTGGCCATAGCCAAAATTATATACAAAAAATTTGTTCAATTCTGTGCTTAGCTTTATGCACTTTTCGATGGTAAAATAATGAAAATAACACAAAAATCGCTATTATAGTAACACCCCCCCCCCCCCCTTCAGCAGAATATTTTCAAATTGAAGAAGGACCTGCTGCCCACAGCCAAAAATATATACCCCCAAAAATTGTTTCAATTGTATGCATAACTTAATACACTTTTCGATGGTACAAGAATGAAAGTGACACAAACACTGCTATTACAATGCCCCATTCCGGCAAAATATTTCCAAATTAAAAGAGAACCTGCTGGACATAGCCAAAAACATACACAAAAAATTTGGTTCAATTATAAGGATAACTTCGTACACTTTTCGATGGTACAATAATGAAAATGCCACAAAAAATCGCAATTACAGCACCCCCTTCCAGCGGAATGTTTCCATATTGAAGGAGAGCCTGCTAGCCATAGCCAAAATCATTAAAAAAAATTGGTTCAATTCTTTCATAACTTCATACACCTTTTGATGGTACGATGGTGACACACGGACACACAGACATTTTGTATAAACATGTTTTTGGGATCTCTGACCCCTAAAACGTGTAAATCCATCAAAAACTGGAAGTAAAAAAAATTTTCAATTACAATACTTTCTTCTATTGAAGAGAAAGTAAAAATAAGCCTGTTTAATTGTTAAACTTAAAAGAAAGAAAGAAAATTAATAAAGTCATACTTTAATAAACAATTTCAAATTTTATTTTACAATCTGAAAGTAAAAAGTACAATTTTCTAAAAGATGTATGTAAACGTAAATTCTTAAATTTATTTTAAAGAGTTCAAATATCAGTGTTAGGAAAGCTGGCAATTTGTTAAACTTTTGAGAATTACCTTTTACTCATGAATAGTGAGCTTACTATATTTCATATTTCGCATTATAAACAAACGTTCGGCATTGTTTGGGGTCAAACGATTTCTCTTATCCCCATACATTCGCCTTGCTGCGTATTGCCAGATATCTGACAGAGAAGTCGGATATCCGACGGTATTTCGGATATTGAAAAATCAGCTGGATGTGCCGGATATCGGATATCCGTTGCATCCCTAGATATTACCTTAAAATGCTGATGTACACTGTAAAAAAAAAAATGGACTAAAATACAGAAACTGTACTGGCAATCGAGATGCCAGTACTATTTCTGTATTTTAACGGAAAATTCCCCCCGTAAATTCAGAAAAACAGAAATTTTTCTGTAAAAATACGGAAACAATACTGGCGTCTCAATTGCCAGTACAATTTCCATATTTTAGTCCTTTTTTTTACAGTGTAGCATCAAATACAATGACACACTTTAATGCTTTAGAAAAGATCATTGTACAAACGCAGCCTAGGCAAAAACAAAATAGCATTGAAGGCTTCATAACCCCTTGAGGGACGGTGGAATATATTTTATCCCACCTACGATTAACGAAGATTTGTACCAGAAAAAAATTATGAAATTTTACTTTTCTAACTTTGGTGGGAAAAAGTCGTAAAATTGCTTTTCCTTATTTTGAAATAAAATTTTTCTAATTTTCCGGTGGGAATTCATTCAGCATTACACAAACGCAATTGCTTGCCCCTCAAGGGGTTAAAAGAGGACTAATTGGCATTTTTTTAATGTAAATATATCTTCTTCTATATAAAGTAAAATTTTACGTTTATTGTATTTTTTAAACTAAATTTTATAGTGAAAATGTTAGGATTTTTTTAAGTACACTATACTAATATTAAACTCCTTTTATTTTGTAGCCCCACCAGTGGCCGAGAGGTTCTGCTCTCGAAGCTGGTAGACGGGAGGAGCTGGGTTCGATCCCAATCGCGCCCGTCGGCCTAATCGTTCGGAGTTTTCGTGGTTTTCTTCGAGCCGTGGATCTTCCATGCGTTAATACGGATTAGGTTCCCTTAGAAAGACCCCCACGAAGGGCACTCCCCCCGGGCCTATATCCCTCGTGTAGATAATTGGCCGTCAAAAATCAACCCAACCCAACCCTTTTATTTTGTAAAATGTTTTTAATCATAATTCTAATATTTCAAAAGGTTTTCTTTTCCCATAATATGGATAATGTGCACAAAGAATTACTGCATACAGCATCCTCTCAGTTATATGTAGCTCTCATTTATGCATGATTTTAAATCAACCCCTTCAAAAGCGTATAAGCGAGAGGTGACTGTAACTTATGCAAATTCCAGTTTTTTCCTGTGATGTCTAAAAATCTGACCCAGCTTCGGAAATCAAAATATGAAAAAAAAAAAAAAAATACCATACCTACATTCATTTTTCTTTAAAATGAAGACTCGGTATTAAAAATATTAATCTTTTGAAAAGCGTTCATTTCTGTAAGTTACTTTCACAAATTCTGTTTTTTCTGCATACTTTAAAATTCTGCATTTAAAATATAAAAGCATTCAAAACTTATTTTAGGTAACTTTAAGGTTATGATCACAGGCACAGGCAGGTTAGCTATTTGGACATAAAATGTGCTTGGGATACTTTATGAAGAATCATTTCATGATATTAACCTCTCCCAGATATTTCAGTTACTAAAATCTTTACCTTTAGAAGAATAAAATTTGTTACTAGAAATTGTTATCAACAATACATTGCATAAGGTTTTTTTTTTTTGTGAGATTTTTAAAGTGGTGTGCAGCAGTAATGCTGCAGATGCACTACTGCACATAAATTATTTAAAAAAAAGGGGATTGCAAAACATCCAGTAGGATGGATAATTTTTCATTTGTCAGAAATAAAAAATTAAGTGAATAGTCATAAGGAAAGATTAGCTCAAATTAAATACATTGAATTTATGCTTTTACTCAAAAACTGAACAGTTAAAAAAAAGGTGGGGCACAGGTTTTTAAAGTATCTGAATGTAGAGTAACTGAAATTTAAAAAATCTAGCAGCATCACAGGCAGGAGAATATCAACTCTCCCAATTAATCAGATCATTCTACAGATATTTTCAATGTTTTACGTCTAACTTGTATATTTTAAACAATTTACTTGTTATCATATTATATTGTTACTGACTCAAAGATCTTTCTTGAGGCAAAACATGCAAGTTTTTTCTTTCTTTTTTGAGTTAATCAAATTGAAGGGCCAGGGGAAAAGGTGATCAGAGTCACAAATTAGTTATTGATCTTTCTTTCCTTAGCACATGGTCTTCAATAGTCCTTACACCTTTAAAGAACCTTTCTTAAACTATGTTTTTTAAAGGGCTAGGTTCTTATTTGCCTCTATCAAAGGTTAAATGATGGCCTTTAACAGGCGGCAACATCACCTGATATGTCACGAAAAGTGAATTATCATAGTTTTCTTCCTTAAGCCATCAACTTAATTAGAAAGATATGTAACATCAAAATGATTACTAAAAACTGTAGGAAAACATAACTTTTAAAAAACCTTGTTTAATCTAATAAATAAGTGGTAATTTAAATTTCTCTCATTGTTATATTTTTTAACACTTTATGCATTCGTTTTGTCTGGCCATCAGTCCATCCGTCTGTCCACACTCTAATTCCCGTAAATATACTCTGATTTTCATGAAATTGATAAAGGTTATTTAGGGTCACCTAAGCATGTTTGGTATTGTATATGAAGTATGTAGGATTAATAGTTCATTTACAGGGGCACTCAAAAGTATTCCATTACATTATGGTATATGGGGAAAAATCGTTAGCAGAGTATTTTTTATGACATTACGATATTTCAAATGTATTGAAACTAATATAAATCACTGAATTTCACTACGATCACATTAGAACAGGGCATTCATGGCATTTTTTATTCATTTACAGGGACACACAAAAGAAATCGGTTACAGTACTGTCTTTGAGTAATAATTGCAGGAGTGTATGGTTTAAAATTCTGTATGCGCTTTTAAATTTAATTAATATTTTGTATGTTACTCGTCGTATATAAATTCTATACCTCATATACAGGGCTGCACAAAAGTATTCACGTACCATTCTCCTTATTAGAGGAAATTGCTGAAGGGAAATTTTCAACTGAAGTATATGTATTTCTTAAGTGAACTAAATTTTGGCATGCATGTAGTTAATAGATACAAATCTATGTATCCTATACAGGGCTGCTAAAAAATTTGGTTAATTTTCCGATTGTAGATGGGAACAGCTAATATTGGGTTTTGAAATGTGTTATGCATTTCCATAAGGTTGAATTAGACATAATATTTTAATTTTTTAAATGGTGCAGCTTTGTTACATTATTCTGAATGTGTTGGAAAGTGTTTCATAATCTATGCTTGAAGCAGGATTTTTTCTTTCTTGTTTTTCTAAGAGTTCAGAAATGTAAAATTATGAAAATAAATGTTCAATAAGTTATATTTATTCATTTAATTTCCTACAACCAATTTAAATTAAAAAAAAACTTGTTATAAAAATACAGTAATTTTTAATAAAACTTTTTTAAAACTTAAATTTAACTTTTTCAATTTCATAATACCAAATCTTAAAAATTTTTATTGTAAGAACTCTCTTACAACAGGCAAATGCTATGGTTCCCTTGAGCCTCATAATAGTCGAGTTCAAATGTACATTAAGGATAAAACACATTAAAACAAAATAAAAGAAAGGTAAGTGGACATGAAGTGACTCAAACTAAAAGATGCAGTAAGAGAAAGTACAAAATAATTATAAACATTTCATGAAAATTATAGTACCTTAAGCTTTAATAATCTCAAAGTCATTCTAGGAAATATTTCACACATGAAAGGTCCTAGATGCAAATCTTTTGTTTCTATGTATAATTTCACTCTAAAATGAAAAAAATAATAATACAAAATCTATATTTTTAACCAAATTTTAAGAGACTATTTCACTCACGCAAAAGCACCTGCTCGCTAATGTTAGTGCTATTGGAGATTTTTTTTAAATATCTCGTTTGCATTTCAATATTTTTAAATGATTTTTTTTTTTTTTTTTTTTTGCATTATATAACTGAGGCCGATCTCCATAAGGCCATATTCTACTTTTTTGATTTTGTTTACAGGTTTTTTTTTTTAATTACGATACTTTCACTTCTGTAACCAGTTTCAAAAATGTTTTCTCATAAAAAAGAACCTGCAAAAAAACTTGAAAAATAAAGAATGGCCTTCCTTTGTAGAGATCGACCTCAGCTGACCAGTGAATTTTTAACTATGGACATACAAGTGGGGTATTTAAAAAAATTTCTCCTATAGGCAGAGACCCGGAGCAGGAGCTGGAGCCCTCCAGAGCTGTGTTTTCCCTGGAGCTAGAGCCGGAGCTGGAGTTCTAAATTTTCCACTGCTCCAGGGCTCCTTTAGTTTTTAATATTCTTATATTTTAATTACATCATTATTCAGTATTTTAATTATATAACTTTTTAGGGTTTTTTTATTAGAGATGGAAAACTTCTCAAAACATGGTACCACTACTTTACTTCTACTTTCTACTTGAGCTAAGTGACAACACTATTTGAAAACAAATATGGCCGCCTGTTGTTTACATGTGTAGTTGTACAATTTTGGTTGTTTGAAAAGTGTAGAAGAAATTTAAGATTTCTGTGTTTAAAATTCCACCAAACTTTTTATTTTAAAAGAAAAAGCTAAAAGATGTCATATTTTCTGAACAAGCATTTCAAGTTTGATGAGAAGAAAAATGTATTTTGTCAGATCTTTAATGAAGGTAAAGGAAGAAAGAATTTGTGAGCAAAAAATTAAATGTGTAAATTAAAATCTGCAACTCAAAAGTGCAAAATCGGAGCCGAGTTGAAGTGGTTGCCGGAGCTGGAGCCACAGTATTTTATCTAGGAGTGGAGCTGGAGCATCAAAAATTGTTCGGCTCCGGGTCACTGCCTATAGTATTAATATTAGTGAGTGGGTGTTTTTACATGAGATATGTAGTCCCTTACAAGAGTATTATAATAAAAATTACAGTGTTTTATACTTACAAAAAGCAATTACTGGGTAAAATAGACTTTGATGTTCGAGATCTAGGGGATCTTGGGATCGATGAACTAGCTAGAATATAAGAATAAAATGAAATATGAAAATAAGCATGAATTAAATTAAATAATAGCAAAATAAATCTTGAGCTAAAAAAAATAAACCAATGGAATTTTCATTTCTTAAATGCATAAAAATGTCAATGATCCTGTAAATGGAAGAAATTGAAATATGCTATATATTTTTTAAAACAAAGTGTACAATTCTATTAAAACCAGCAAAAATAATAAATAACCAACTTGAATGAACAAAAAACTTCAAAGAGAAAAAAGACATTTTCAAGATATTAAGATTTAATTCCAAATGAAATTTAGAATAACAGTGCATAGGTCATTCTACAAAAAATATTAAGATTTTGTTACAAAGCAGTTAATTTTTGACAAAACATATATATTTTTTGCTTCAGAGATTTTACATAATACTAGAACACATTAAGAACACATATTTGATGGATATAGATGATTTGGGAATTTATTTATTATTATTTTTTTTTTTAATGATTTGGGAATTTTTATTTATTTATTTATTTTATTTTTTCTTATGAATGGAGATATAATTGTATTAGACCTCTGTTACATGTTACAGGTAATTTTCTTTATTAACATCTTCACTCATTTTGTTAATGTATTTTTTCCCTGGAAATTCATAGTTTGCCTCTACTTTATTCCCTCTTGACCCCCTCCCTACCCTTATATCTGTTTTAACACTATCTTTACACTTTCACTCCACTCTGTTTGTGGGATATCCCAAACTAGTACCATCCGGCTGTCTTCTTTTATTTTATTGATAGAAGCAACCGTTTCTGAGATATTATGGGGTTTTGCTACTCATTTTCAAAATTTTTCTCTCCCCCCTCCCCCCTTTATAGACGGCTTGCATTGGCGTCATGTTGCTATTAGCAACAACTGATGCTCTAATCTGGTGTTGCATCTGGAGCACACACAGAGCGTCAGAACTGCCCATTTGCCGTTAAAAGCATGTTTTGTCTTTCTGTTTAATTTAGATTTTTATTATTATAGTGTTAATAAGTCAAATGGAGAGCACCACATTCGCCTTATATTTGGCCGCCATATGAAGCGATGCTAGATTCTCCTGATCATGTGACGTCACGTGCTAGCTGTCTATATTGTTTTTCTATTTTGGATTTTCATCCTTTTAGGTTCCTGGGGACCTCATCTAGATTGCTGTTTCATTTAGACAATTTTTCTATTCTTCAGCAGATTTTAATGCAACTTTCACCTTTGTACAAGTAATCATTTCCCATCTTTTCCAGTAGAGAGCACACTTCAATTCATTTATATTATTTTACTAATGTCTAGCCTCCAAGCTAGTTCTATTTGTATCTTACATCATTGACCATGCCTATTTAACCCCCACACCTTTATTTTATTTATTATTATTATTATTTTTTTTTTTTTTTACATGTGACATCAGAGTTGATTTTAATGAATAATTGAATACAAAATGCTGATTAATAAACAGAAAAATAATAACTAATAAAAAAAAAAGATTTTAATTTTTGAAGTAAATAAATGATTTGTTTGTGTCAAAAATTGAAATTTTCATTAGTAAATTAAAAAAAAAATTATCATTTATTATTTTTCTGTCTTTAGTCTCAAAATGTCTGAAATCCCTACCGCTGAAACTCAATGTCAAATCTGTACACTTGTCGCAGCTTTATGAGCTGCATCCCAGGTCAAAAGGGGAAAGCCAGCTAACAAAAGTCTATGGGGAAATATGACATAAACTGATTGTGTCTAACCCTGATGGTTTCATAGATTGTTTGGATTTGTCCAACACAGACAATTCTTGATCAAATCAAATTGGATATGAATAGCAACTGGTAGACTGGTGGAGTCATTGAGAAACAATTGACACATCCATACAATCGAGATAATCCATAAAAACATGCCGTCATCACAATACACTAATTAAAATTTAGAAGAAAAACATACCTAATTCTAGCTGAATAAAAATACATATTTTTATAGTGAACTTTATTACACTGATTGAAAATAATGTTTACCAAATTGTTTTCTTATTTTAGATGTGACATCCCAACATATCTTAGTCCTCTCTGCTTTTCCAGTCACACTTGGAGGACTCACTCTCCCACCTCTTGAAGAATAATGTAATTAATGGATGATCCCGTATGTTTGAATTGCAATTACACCTTTCTTTTATCCTCCGTTACAGCAAAATTTTACACTATTAATTTCAAAATATAACAGCATCTTATCCATCTTTTCAAGGCAGTTACTAGTTTGATTTTAATTATGACTTTTTTATACATATATATATGATTTAAAAAGTTGATAATAAAGTCCTGCACTAAGTCGGGCAATCCAATTTTATCTGAAGCTAGCTTGATCATTAGTTCAGTTCAGTTTGGATTGTCAAAAATTGTTTACATTGTAGGTCAATTTTGGTTTCATTTTGACATTTGTGAGTCAAGTTCAGGATAACACACAGTTTTCAAAAGACAGTTCAATATGAAAAATACAAATATATATGAATATGAATAAATATATAGACATATATTTATTTTTACTCTTTCATTTAACTTGCTTTCTGTATGTAAAGATGGAGTTTTGATTTTTCACTCCTTGATATGCTAGAATGATAAAAAATTATGTACACAATGTGTCCCTAATTACCCCCAAAACAGAATGCTTTGAAATGCTCTGCAACGAACTTCAGCTGATCAAAAATGCTCTGCGGGAATAAAAAAGAAAGTCACAGGGAGATTCTCTTATATATGAAGAAGTGCAATTGCATCTTTCATAGAAATGCAGGACATTTCGTAAAATGCTGACATAGACACACACAAGAAACTATTGGTGAATTTTGTGATTTTACCCCTGTCGACTGATGAATTTCCCATTTTTTTCCCGACAATCGATTGACGATTTTAGCAGTATGTCAGATTTTTCCCTCTGTCAACTGGCGAATTTTATGTTTATTTCTAAAACGTAATCGGAAAATTTTGCAATTTTTTTCTTGCAGCTGATTGAAGAATTTCAAGTTATTTTTCACAATTCAACTGATGAATTTTGCATTTTTTTAACCACAACCGATAGGCGAATTTTGCTATATTTTTCTTCAATTGATTTGCGAAAATCGTACTTTTTGTTCACACGATTGATCCATGAATTTCGTGTTTTTTACCGACAACTGATTGGCAAATGTTCTCATGACTGATCGACGAATTTCTTGATTTTTCTGATGATTTTAGAGGTTTTTTTACATGCGATTGTTAGGCGAATTTCTTTATATTTTCTTTTTACCGATTGACAATTTTTTCTCTCTCTTTTCTGTGACTAATTAGATTGATGAATTTCTGATTTTTTTTCCAACGATCCACTAAAGTATTTCGCAATTTTTTTATCCATGATTGATTGCCAAATTTCGTGATATTTACTTTCTACTGATTGGCAAACTTTATTGCTTTTTAGCGTTCCGTACTTAAAAAGTAAAAACGGAACCATTATAAGATCACTCCTGTGTCTGTCTGTCTGTCACGGCCATTTTACTCGTAAACTATGGAACGTGGAAAGTTCAAATTCTGGGAAGTAATAAAGACCATTGACCCACATATTTTCAGATTAATAAACATTCATAAATATATTTAGTAAAAAAGTAGAGGGGCTAAATATGCTACTTGAAAAAAAAAATCTTTTCTTTGTATATCATGTGGCGTATCTTGTGAAAGCTTTTGTAACGCTGAACTCAAAAATACATTCCTTTTAATTTTAGGTATTATATTTTCAAAGATATTGTTGAAAATGTAGCGCAAAAATATGTTCCCCCCCCATCTAATTCCGAATATACTGAAACTAAAATTATGAAAAAATTAGAGGTAGTAGACGTTAATATAAACCTTGCCGGAAAATTATAGCGATTACCTTAGGTCACATAGTTTTTGAGTAATTAGCATTTTTCTGTTATATACAAATTTCGATTTACGGGCATTCAGAAACATTGTTGAGCATCGCTGAATATACCTATCGTTGCAGAAGAATAAAGGAATTGTTGATAATGATTTTAAAAAAAAAACATCGGTAATTAGCCGAGATATTAACCCTTAAATGTACGGTCAGTTTGGACATACACAAGGACAGGGGCGGCGTACTCTATGCCTAGCTAAAAACTTTTAATGATATATATGTGTAATGTAATGTCCAGTAACAGTATAAAAGCAATAAACGTCAAATTGTTAAAAACATACTAATTTAAGGGGTCTCAGGACTCTAAAAAGTGCAAAAAATGAAAAAAAGACCATTTTCAACATTTAATGTCTTAAAATGTATATAATTTTAAAACACAATTTTAATTGGGATGAAAGATATAAGTATGTTCCTTCGTTTCATGTATTTAAAAAATTGCAAGATACAGAATTAGTATTTATAGGGGGCTCGAAACTGTTAGACATTTGTCGAACAAAAAATTGGCATAACAGTTTACGTGCAGGATTACAAAATAAATATTGCAACTAGAATGAAAATTTTGGTGCTTACTTATACTTCAGACTGTAATAATTTCCCTGAACTTAAATAAATTTGTATTTAAAGCATTTTTATATTTTTAATGCAATGTTGCATTTAGCTAATACAAAATTTTGAAAATTTCAACAGTAAAATCACCTAAAAAAATATATTTTTGAACTATAAAAAGGAAATTTTAGGTTCAGTTTATACAGACTAACATGAAATATATGTTTTGAAAATTTCATGAAAAAATATTCAGAAGTTTTTGAGGTATCCTGCGCGTTATGCCCAAAAAACGCTATTTGGAAAATAATGACTTTAAAGTTTCGAAAACGCCGCTTCAACTATTGAGTGGGTATAATTCTAAAAGCCAAAACTTCTGTTCAAATGGGAATTTCAAGGAAACAATTATATCAAAATATTCAGAAAAGATAGGAGTTTAACATCTAAAAAAAATTTAATTTCTTAAATTTTGAAGCTTTAAGAGTCCTGCGACCACTTAATCCTTTCTGGCACAGAGTAATTCTATTTATAAGCTTATGAAATAATGAACTGACACCAGAATTTATAAACGAATTTATTAAAAAATGCGAACTTGCTTATTTCCACGTACATGATAAAAGGAAATTTTTAATTAAATATTCTTGGTGCCGTTTGTCTGTTTTGGAATTAAAATTAGGTGTCCGTTTTTTAAGCGCATCACCCTCGAAAGATTTAATTAGAATGAATCGCATAAATACTGTGGGATTTGCGATAGTTTGCATTGATTGTATCTCTCAATACACCTCAAGTGACTTCAAATTTAATTAAACACCTATCTGGAAAAACGCGGCACTGACCAAGGCAGCGTTGCAACTTTGAGACCTGAATTCGAAGCGCGCTTAGCACAATGCCAAATTTAAACTTTGAACAAAGGTTTTGTTTAGCTACACTGTAGAAATAAATGTTATTACTATGCTGAATTTAGTTTCATGAAATACCAAATGAAGTTTAACTATGCACTGCTTTTATTGTTAGTACCGAATTAAGTTCATCATAAACAGATTAGGATAATATTAAAAAAAGAGTTATACGAATAGCTATATTTGATATTATTTAGGTTCCATATCTCTTTGAACTTTCATGGTATACCCATTTACACTTTTCTAATATATACAGTTATACCCAACCCTACGTTGTATAGTTTTTTTTCAAAGTCTTAGTATTCTTTTAACAACTTTTTTTTTTTTTCTAATATATATAATACAATTACAAGTTCATATATTTATTCTACGGAACTCTTTGTGCGCGAGTAAAGCACTTGACCGTTTATTTTTGTTAGTGATTGGCAAAAAATAGTGGATTTTTTTCTGTGACTGATTGACAAGTTTTCGTTTATTTCCAAAATTCCACTGACGAATTTTGCATTTTTTTTTCCACGACCAATTGGAGAATTATGTGAACATTTCCTTTTACCGATAAACAAATTTTGCAGCAGCTTCTTGCGACCAAATGGAGAAAATCATGCATTTTTTTTGCTACTGATCGACGAATTTCATGGTTTTCCCGACGAAACACTGACATATTTTGCATATTTTTACAAGCGACCGATTGCCAAATTCCTTGATGTTTTCTTTCTACTGATTGGCAAATTTTTTCACTTTTTCTTGCAAACGATTGGTAAAAATCACTTTTTTTTCTGCAACCAATCGACTAATTTCTTGTTTTACCAACGACAGAACAGTGAATTTCGCAATATTTTCTTTCTGTTGATTGGAAACCTTTGCCACTTTTTTGCAACCAGTTGGCCAAATCTTGGGGTTTTTTTCACGACTGATTGAAGGATTTTCGATGTTTTCCGATGAACCACTGATGAATTTCATGTTTTTTTTACCTGTGACCGATTTTTAAATTTCTTGATATTTTTCTTGTGCCAATAGGCAATTTTTTGCAGCTTTTTCTTGAGACAGATTGGAGAAAATCGTGAGTTTCTTCCAGCAATGCACTGATAAATTTCACAGCTTTTTACGTGAGACTGATTGGTGAAAATTATGGACTATTTCTTGTGACTGTTCGTCGAATTTTGTATGTTTTCCACAGCAGGCTAACGAATTTCACGATTTGTTCTCCATGACTGACTGATCAATCGCGCGAGTTTTTCTTGCAACCAATTGATGAATTTTGCAATCTTTTTTAATGAATGATTAAAGAATTTTACAATCTTTTTTGTGGCCATTGAGGGATGAATTTCACAATTTTTCCTACGATTGAAGGGTGAATTTTCTTGAAAATAAAAATTGGAAATGTTCTGTAGAGAAGTCCATTGTTCTGTGACGACGTACGCTGCACTTTTAAGCATATTCTGTTTTGGGGCTAATTACATTACATTTTAATATTTTTAGAACTTCATTATAAATTAATTTTAAGGAATTTTTCATTTAGCTTCCTGCAGGTGATAAATATCGCAAAATAATCTTTATTGTTGCATCTGTTTATGAGTTACAAAAAGAATCGAGTTAATCACGTGCCAATGCACTCTTGCCAAAATATTTTAAGAGGATACTTTTCAACTATTTTTGTTAGGAAAGCGCAAATAATATTTAATTTCTAACACAAGTATTTTCACGTGAATATTAAAAAGAGAAAGAATAGTTTGGTCAAAATTACGTCAGATTAAAAACGATTAATTTAAAATGTCTCATTTAAAAGAACTTTCTTTTCACTTTGTTAAAAAATACCAGGAGACAAAGACTCTGTTTACTTAATTCCTTTTATATTAGCTTATTTTGAAATGTTGTTACACGTGTCTATGTCATCAAGTTATTTTTATTTCGACGTTTTATTTGTATTTTTATTAATGTTGTACTAATTTATTTGTTTTTTCGTTATTTATTATAAAAATTATGTCAATTTGTATAATTTGGCGAGTGGTTTGGCGATTTATATAATTTGGCGAAATTGGTCGACGAGATAATCAAGTAGTACTGCAACAGATTTGGCGTTAAAATTGCCCAATCAAAGAGAAATGAACAGAAATCTGTTTATAGAGAGATTGCCACTGTTTTTTAAATTATAATTCAATCTTTCGAAATCTTTTTAAAGTCGATCAAATTAGTGTGCATTTTGAGTCTACAGTGTCTGGACGGGGGTTGGCGAGCGTAGCTCGTAGGGGGCCTGAGACCCTAGTTTTATAAATAGATGGATTGCAGGCATGAAATTAGACATGATTCTTAAGATAAACATTGAATGCTTAGAGTATTTTTTTTAAAGAAATTATTTTTACTTTTATTTATTTGACATAAAAGATAGAGTTTATATTTAGAGATATATGATTGTGAGATATAGTATTAATATTTTTTTTTTTTTTTTTTTTTTTTGTCAACGATCAATTTAAGCTTAAGCTACTGCTGAAACTATTTTAAAAAGTATTGAAATTGCTTCAGTAGTTCCAGAGGAAAAAGTATATCAATGTCAACTGTTTTACACGTGATTTCACTATTGTTGTGTCCCCTTAAATATACAGTAAACTTCTTACTAGGGATGCACCGAATAGTGATTTTGGCCGAATATCAAATATTCGGCCAACAGGTGAACCGAATACCGAATATTCGGCTTGTCAAATACTTTTATATTTCAAAGTTTAAAGGCATTAAAATGTTAAATTTTAAAACAGTTTTACATAAACTTTAATTCTAATAAACAAGAGCTTTTTTCAAGCAAACTTTATGCTGAAAAAAATCTGCTTTGAGTTATTTAAGAACAGGATAGTTATAAAAAAATTTTAATTAATAAAATTTTAAATTTCATGGCTTCTTCTGAGAATTAAAACAAATGAATAAAATTTTCTTAAATTCTAAAACAAACATTTTAAAATCAAAGAGAAATTGTGAAAAAATTGTACAGGTACATATATTTGCTTGTCAGGAAGAGACTAAAGTAAAAGTTAATAAATAATACAATCGATTCAAATTTTATATGGTGACAACTTAGCAAGAATAACTGTTCTACTCCCTTTGATCAAGCAAGTAAGTTTTTAAATGCATCCTAGATCAGTGTCTGGAGTAGGCAATCATTTTCAGAGGTTGTAAACGTTGTTCTTAAAATCTTAGCAAGAAACAGATTATTTACTGGACAATGTTGAGGAACTTGCACTTGTACATAATTCCTATGAAAATCCTCATGATTGGTTAATTTTCTTAAATAATACTTAACAAATAGCAAATAAATAATGTAAAAACATTCTCTTTTATTTAAATATGATTCTGTTTGTAATTATTCTGAATATTTTTATAAGTTGACTGTTAAATGTAGAAGTTGTATAAGGTTTTAAAAAATAATTTTTAAAAGTTTTTTTTAAGTATTCGGTTCGGCCGAATATTTCGATATTCAGCCAAACCAAATATTCGGCATGCCGAATAATTTGCTATTCGGCCAAGCCGAATATTCGGCATACCGAATAGTTTGATATTCGGCCAAACCGAATATTCGGCAACATGGCCGAATACCGAATATTCGGTGCATCCCTACTTCTTACATATATATATTAAAAAATAAATAAAAAAGAAAAGCGCCCAGTTAAACTGATGGCAATGAGCTCACAGGCTATTCACACTAACTGTATATTATACTCTTATTTCAAACAATAATATTCCTTGAAAAATAAAGAAATCGACAAAAAACCCATTTAGCTAAATTAAAGGGGAGATTAGCTCCCCCATTCCCCCCCCCCCCGCCCTGTTAACCAATGAACATCCAAATTTAATCACGGTAGTGGCTTATCAGAATTAACTGGAATACCAAATTTGAAGCAAATCGGATAATTCTGTGTGAAAAACCCATTTATCTAAATAAAGGGGGGGGGGGGATTAGCTCCCCATTCTCTCCCTTTATACTTAATCAATGAACCTCCAAATCTAATCAGGGAAACGCCTTATTAGAGTATACCGATATACCAAATTTGAAGGAATGAATAATTCTGCATGAAAAACTCATTTATCTAAATTAAGGGGGGTTTGGGGATTAGCTCCCCATTTTCTCCCTTTATACTTAATCAATGAACCTCCAAATTTAATCAGGGAAGCGCCTTATCAGAGTATACTGATATGCCAAATTTGAAGGAACGAATAATTCTGCTTGAAAAAACCATTTACGGAAGGGGGATTAGCCCCTCCCTTTATACTTAATTAATGAACTCCCAAAATTAATCAGGGAAGCACCTTATCAGAATGAACCTATAGACAAAATTTTAAGCAAATCGGTTATTTCTATCACGAGTTATCGCATTACATACATATAGAACAAGTGGGCGCATTAACTCTCCGGCTTTGATAGCACATGAGCTAATAATATTAAGTAAATATAGATAATTTTATGACAAACAAGATACATACCATATATAAAATGTAAAATAAAAAACTTACCACTAGCAAATGCTATTTTTGGATGACATAGATGCTTTCCCTGCAAAGGACTTCCACCATAAGAAAATGTTCCACTTTTAGAATTTGATAATTTTTCTTGCTGTTGTTTTAGTAAATAAGGTGCATTGAAAGTACCAGCAATTTGAGGCGGGATTGTTGTCATAAATTGGAATGAATTATAATAATTTTCTTTAATTTTTATCTTCAAATCACCCGCTGATATTTTTTTATTAGTTTCTTCTAATTCAGGTTCATGAAACAACAGTGGCTCTTTTTTCTTATCAAGATTCCATAAATGTGAATTTATCCATGGCATGCTTTTTTTAACATTGGGAAAAGAATTTTCATGTAATTTTTTTGATGATGTAATGTCATATAAAAAAGAATATTTGGGTTTAGAAGTATATATTTTACTATTTAAATCAATAGATAGAACTTTATCATCTGCTGATGCAATCACCTCTTTAGAATATTGATTACAATGAAAACTTTTTTTATTAATTGAAAAGTCTTTATCACAAGTTTCGCCACAATATGCACTTTCGTTTTTTAAATTCTGTCTATTCAAAATAAAATCCTCATTTTCAAAAGTTAAATTTTTGCTTAAATTTATAGTTTCGTCTTCCGTTTTCCCTGCACATGACAGTTCAGAAATTAATTCATCAAACTGTTTAATGACAGAATCATAATCAATATTATCAGTTCTTTCAATGCATACTTCTGAATGAAAAGTAGAACTTTCCTTTAGCAATTTTTTAGTTTGAAACACATCTCTCAAAGAGTAATTTGATTTACTTTTATCCATGGTGTGAAAACACAATGCAAAAAATAAACAATGGAACTTTCAATATTTAATTTGTAAGCTTGTTTATATGAAGAAATTTCAACATATTTTATGTGATGAAAACAAGTTTCCAGGAAACTTTCTAGAAATAAAAATGAGAAAAATAATGATTAAAATCACACAAAAATTCAAAATGGTACTTTCATATTAGCTATCATGCCAGCAGTTTATTCAAAAAAGATTTCATATCAAGTATGTATGTATTATAAAGGTGTGTGTGTGTGTAAAGTGCAAAATTAGTGTCAGCCACCGGCTGCAGGGACACTAAATGAAAAAAAGCAGCTATTAAAAAATTGTTTTTAGAGACCACCTTATGGCCAACTTTCTTACAAAGAGAGAATAAACTTTTCTTGCATTCCATTAATGATTCCACTTTTGTTGGTTGCAATATGTTAATATTAACATATTTATTTGGGCTATTTAACACGTTCGCTGCCACCGACACCCTGGTGCGACCGACCGGAACCTCATGGTATACCGGCGACGCCCTGGAGCGTCGATTGACTATGATGAGTTATATGTTCTGTTTTTAGTATGGCTTTGGATGTTGAATGGAGAGGTTGTTTAGGTAAGTTAGTGAAGCATGAACCGCACTAAATATGAAAATAATATGTTTTTCCGTTTTTCTGGTTTTACTAGTAAAATATAAGGAACATTTTAACCATTTAAACACTGTTCGGTAATCCGGCTTCTGGGGATGGAAATATCATTTTTAGGGGCAGCGAATGTGTTAATTTTAGAATAATACTAATAAATTTTAACTAAGGTTTATTGTTTAGTACTTTTAAATAAAAAAATGACCACTTATAAAACTACTATTATTAGCCACTGGCCACTAATGTTTTGCCTTTTAGTAGTATTCATGCATGTATGCAAAGCCATATTCAGGCAGGTGTGGTGCAACTGCACATGGGAGGCACAATTTTGAGAACGGAAAATTTTTGAGTTGAAAAATAAAATTTGAGAGCGGCAAAATATTATTGACAGTAAAAGGATCTTGTATTTCTATTGCTTTTCCTTATGAAATTTGTCTTAGATCAGCGATCTCACATTGAGATTGTATGGTAGTCAGTGATAGAAATTGGGAAGTAAAAGGTAGGCGTCAAAGGACGACTACTGTAAAAATCTTAGGCATCAAATCAAAATTTTTAGTTGCAATTTCTAAAATTTGTTTTTAACATTACTGCAATACTGTATGCTACTTTTTAAAAAAGCCCAAATACTTGTTTTTATTTAAAATTATTGAAGTTATTAATCTAATCTCTAAGTAATGATTCTGAGTAAATAAAATTCTGAAATTCACGGATTTTCTGGAAGGTTACAGCAGAGGGAGAAGGGCTAGGATCCTCCCCTTCCCAGTCGCTAATTATGAGTTTTTTCTGCAATCCTTTGACGAAATTTGTGTCAGGGTTGGAAAAAAACCGGGTTTTTTTTTTTGTAAAAAACCAAAAAAACCAGTTTATTTGATTTAAACCAGGTTTTTTTAAATATAATTTCCTATTGCATATAGATGCATATCTATTGATAAAATAAACATTTTTGGATATTATATAAGTAATATAACTTTTGAAAATATTTAAATTAAATAATTACAGTCAATTATATAAAAAATTGAAATCATTTCTAATTTAAACATTATTAGTAACAGCTATGTCTTATGTTCAAAGTAAACTGCTCTACACAGTGAAACGTTGATACCTTGAAAATCGTATGAAGAATCCTTTGATTAATAATATAATAATCAATAAACATTTGATGCAGTTTCATGAATATATTATTCTGTGGTTGTTGTTCTTATTATTTTTTTAATATCCAAATACTTCTGGTTATTTTGTTTTCTGATTGATAACTCCAAGTGTCCAAGTCAACATTTTTGGCCATTAGATTCAGCAACTAACAGAAAAGATTGATTGGTATTATTGAAATGCTATAACTAGCACTCAATTTTTGCAAGCTGTGTTATTCAATTTGATATCTTAAGTTACTCTTTTACATTCTTTAAGGATAATCTTCCCCAATCCCAATTCAGAAAATTTTCTTTTACAACTTAACCAAAATCTTAAAGATCATTGTATTTCGTTATTAACTGCTGTAAATAATCTGCATTTTTTAAATGAAAATATTTTATGCTAAATATTGAATATTATTTATCTATTTTATCTTTTCTAATTT
The DNA here is from genome assembly GCA_963932465.1 of Maratus speciosus. Classification (NCBI taxonomy): domain Eukaryota; kingdom Metazoa; phylum Arthropoda; class Arachnida; order Araneae; family Salticidae; genus Maratus; species Maratus speciosus. The sequence goes on along the minus strand of OZ010793.1, from coordinate 504,650,456 downwards.
CACATGTTTTAAGAAAAATCTTTAGGGCACCAGATATGTTCATCAGCACATGCTAATCTTCATTCTACATGCACAGAAACATGACCTAGGCTCATTATGTGTCATGTTGACTGCTAAGATGAATTGTTAAAAGCAGAAATTACTTCTATCTATAATTTAAAACAATTAAATTACAAAAAAGAGAAAATATTATATTAGATTTCTTCTAAAAAAAATCAAATGGTTTTTATGACAAAAAAACTAATTGGTTTAAACCATGGTTAAAACCACTTGGTTTAAACCGTGCCAACCCTGATTTGTGTTGTTTGCGATCCTTTGACAGAATTTGTGTTTTTTTCGTGATCCTTTGACTGAATTTGCAGCTTTTTTTCATGATTCTTTGGCGTAATTTGTGTTTTTTCTGCGATTCTCAGATGAAATTGGCATTTCTTCTTGCAATCCTTTGAAGGAATTTGCATTTTTCCCACAATCCTTTGAAGTTTTTTTTTTCGCGATCTTATGGCGAATTTTGCATTTTCTGCGATCCTTTGAAGAAACTTGTGTTTTTCCGCAATTTTTTGACGAAATTCACATTTTGTCTGTGGTCCCTTGACGAAATTCGAGTTTTTTTCTGCAATCCTTTGACGGAATTTGCGTTTTTGTTTGTGATCTTTTAAAGAAACTTGCGTTTTTTCTGCAATTCTTTGGCAAAATTCACGATTTTTCCACGATTCTTTGGCAAAATTTGCATTTTATTCTCGATTCTTTGACGAAATTCGTGTTTTTTTCTGCAATTCTTTGACGAAATTCCCGTTTTTTCCCACGATTCTTTGACGAAATTAGCATTTCTTTTCATGATCCTTTGAAGAAATTTGCATTTTTTCACAATCCTATGACGAAATTCTCATTTTTCGGCGATTCTTTGAAGGATTTAGTGTTTTTTTCACGATCTTTTGATGAAATTGGCGATTTTTTTCTGCGAACGATTGACAAAATTGATTTTTTTCATGACCATTTATAGAAATTCGTGATATTTTTTATGTCCAAATTTTTGGGCTGATGACCGATTTTTTAAATTTTTGGTACCAAATTTCTAATAAATATATATTTTTTAAAAGCTAGGCGTCAAATTTGACGACCGAAAATAATTTTGTAGTTGTCAAATGCAATTATTTACTTGCATTTTACGTCTAACGACTGCTAATTTTGAACACTGATGGTAGTATCAGCACATGGTTTCTGTAAAAGTAACTTTCCATGCAACTGACAGCATAAAAAATGCACATTTGGGAACCACTAGTGTCTAACATCCACAATGGCTTTGAAATACGACTATGCCACTTCAGGCTACGTTACTTATGCCAGCTCAAACTCTCAAAACAGTTTAGATGGATTTAGAAAGGATCTCCTATCAGTTGAATGCACCAAAGTCTGGGTACCGGAGCTTGAAACTGAGTATGACTAAGAACTTTTGGGAATTGGGGCACACATTCATCACTATTTCCAATCGGTAATTCTTGCCTTATTTATGACAAAAAATATGCGTTAAATAAGGCTTTTCAAAGGTACTGGTATTCCATGTCTGGGACCTGTGCCCCATGTACCTATGCCTTAATTTGACCCTTCCCCAAAAACCTCAATAAAACAAGCTTAAATAGGCTAGTTAAACATGGTGTGCAGACGAGTTCACAGATCATATGACAATTGCATGGAGTATTGGAGAGTTTGCTGTTCAGATTTTTGGATTATCAAGAATTTAAAAACTACAATGCCGATATTCAAAAATTCAGATTTTCACAAAAGAAATTCTTCTATAGACCATTTTTCTGAAGGATATTGGCTTCAAAGTAAATTAGTGATATTTAACCAACTATGTACACTCAGGGCCATCGCGAGTGAGTTCTTCTCTATAGAGGAAGCTTTTTGTAATAGCCCAAGTACACCACACTCAAGATTTACAACTCTACTCCAGCAACAAACTGTTCCACTGAAAGGACATTTTCTGTTTTGAAACAGATTAAATACTATTTATGGGCATCATAGAATCAAGAACATCTGGTCAATCTTGGAATGCTAACCACAAAATCAGGCATCGCAGTCAGTTTCAATTTTGAGAAAGCAATAAATGCATTCACAAATTCAAAAGAGAGAAGAAAGTATTTTTTTATATGTTGCGGGCATCACAAAATAATTATCAAATTTTAAATTATTATTAGTTTGTAAAACATATTTTTGACTTATTAAATTGGATGTTTCTGGGGTATATAATTTTTAAATATAGGCTATTAAGCCGTAGTGACTTTTTTTTCTGTGTATTTCACCTTTAGATTTTGTATGATTAAATTGGAGATATGTCTGAATTTTACTGATAATATTAAAACTATATTATAAAGTGACATTTTCTGTGATTTCTATCAAATATTTTTTATTTGATAAAAGTGGACTTTTGTGCGAAATTTTTGAAAGGGACTGTTTAACTATAATGACTATTTTCTGTGTATTTGCCACTTAATTTTCACGGTACTACTTCATTATCCTGTTGACCAATAAATTATCACCAAACTATAAGATTAAATGCCAATAATGTTTGATCGTAAATGTCACAATCTCTTGACATTAAACACGATACACGTGTTTGTTACGTCATCAAGTGATTTTTAATTCGACTTTTTATTTGTATTCTTATTAATGTTTCACTAATTTATTTGTTTTTTCGTTAATTAAAATAAAAATTATGTCAATTTGTATAATTTGGTGAACAGTTTGGCGATTTGTATAATTTGGTGAAATTGGTCGACAGGATAACCAAGTAGTACCATTTTCACTTCAGATTAATTAATAAAACTCTAACTTGGATATTTACTTTATGCAATTCAGTTATGTTTAGATATTTTACAGGGTTTAAATTTGAAGTAAATAATTTCACAAATTATTGGAGTTCAACTAAGGGAAGAGAGGTATCAAATAAATGACTGCACAGGGATTCTACACATCCAAAATACAGGCCTGTACTACCGTAATTTCCAGCCTATAATCTGCAGCAGCGTATAATCCACAGCCACAATTTTTAGCCCTTATAAAATAATTTCAGCAGATAATATGCATCGGCATATAATTTGTGGATTATATGCCGGACTATACGAGGATTACTCATTATGTTCAACATTCCGAAGTACTACTAATAAACCACCTCCCTATTTATTTAGTTGCTGTATTTAAATGATAATTGTAATAAAATAATTGAAAAAGAATAATAATTACAAGTTAAAAAATACAAATAATATTTTTCATTGAATCTTATATCTAAAACGTAGAATGTCTTGTGAATGCAGATAATTCTATAATAATTGCTGTTTTTAAATCATCTTCTGCTTTTTAAAAAAACGTTCAATTTAAATTCTGCAGTGTTAAATGACATGTTTTCTCTTAGACATTGTTATAACTTTCAACATGATAATGATACATTATTGCATAAATGATGAAATAGCAATTTTTGAAAGAGATGAGTTGGGAAACACTTTGTTCTTCATAGATACATGTTGTCAAAAGGTTAAAAATATAACATAAAAATAGGAAGTCACTCCCACTAGCACATATATGTCATATGTGAACCAATCACTAGCAACTCTGCAAATGGTCAATAGCAGATAATCATGTGATATCTGTTTACATTTTTATTTTATGACTGCCGGTAGAAACTGGATGTTTGACATGAACTTCTGCTTTAAAAAATTTCAGCAGAAAATCCGCACTTAAAAATTTTGTGGTTTTAAAACAGATAATCTATGGATTATAGGCCGTAAATTACGGTATATGTAATGTATTATTATTTTCATTATGTTTTAACATATGCTTTACAACATCCTAAGGACAATTACTAAGCATTTTACACTTGAAACAAAAAGTATTTGTTAATACTAAAGAGCTCTTAAGTCCACTAATGGCATGAGGCCACTATGAAAGTACCTTAAAAACATGTTTGAAATAGCAAAAGACATTTAAAAATCATATTACTTAATATTTATATTATCTCAAATGCTTATTTTCAAGCTATTTGAATGAAAAATTTTGGAATTAAAATTATTCAGTATTTTTACACTCTAATGGTAAATTAGTTTTACAATGGAATAGACATCCAATTATCCAACACCCACTGAACTTACGGTAATCACCATAAAGATGTATGAGAATATCGTTACTACATCATAAGGTGTTGTTGTGTGGAGCACAAAACACAACAAAGATTATGGTGCATAATTGATATGGTTAGATAAATGACATGATGTATTAAATGCAGCATTTTATAATGTTTTTAATAAGTCCTGCCATTTATCTGATCATATCAATTATGCATCATAATCTTAATTCGATGGGTGTCAGATAATCAAGAGTCTATTGCAGGGTACAAAATTTCAAGTCTAAAAGCAACCACTAGACTAATACTACTGGTCACCACAATTTTATACCAGTTGGAAAATCTTCATTTATCACAAGTTGTAATTTTTCCAACGGACGATTCTCAGTGGTTCATTTTATAATCACATGATCCATTCAGCAAATCCAAATTCAGAGCAGGTGATCTTTTTTAAACACCACAAAATCTTTCAGCTGATGTGTGAATGGCAATGATCATTGGTTCATTTTATGGTCACAAGATGCATTTGGCAAATCAGCTTTTTAATCAAGAATTTCTTTTAGACACAGCAGAAAACGTGCTGTTTACAAAACTTAAGTTAACCAAACATATGAGAGATATTGTATTTTTCATGTCAAACGAACTTTAATATAAAATTATATATGTTGATGATCATTGATTTATCCCTTAACCAGAAACGTGAAAATCCCGTGCACAAACAGAACACTTAATAATCTACCAAATAATGAACTTAAACATTTAATCTTTGATAGTAATGCATTAACAGGACCAATTCTTTAATATAACAGCATAAAAATAAGTTTTGAATGTCGGAGAGAGAAAATATTAAGGCCTGATATGTAGACGCAACCGTCTCACAGATGGTACGTTACCAGTTAAGGGTTATATTAAACTATCTTGCGATATTAAACTATATCTCATAGTATTTTTACAAGACTTTTTTAAAAATGAATTTAAGCTGTGCTGTGCAATGTTATAAGGAATGTTCCCATTTGATGTTTTTCAAAAAGTGTGTTGCGCCCTGCCCTTTTCCTTTAAACTGCTGATGCGCCCTGTCCCGTTACCCAATAGCTTCTTTGTCTCCTCTTTTTTTTTTCAAAATATTTGGCTTTTTCTTTTTCCCCACCCCCTTCCTGACTTTAGAAAACAGAAGTTCTGCTGCTCTGATTGACTCACGTATTGTAAGTTCTAAATCAATGTAAAAAAACATGCAGCAGCTGCATATTGTATTGTGTTTTCAAATCATAATGCATTTTCCACTTCAAAATATCCCCAGAAGGGCACATGTTCCCAAAAGTAGAATATTCGAAAAATGGAGTTATTTTAATTAGATTATTTTACGATATTCTTAAAAATACAGCACGATTTCAGTTTACCTTGATAATGTATGCCAGTGAATCCTGAGTTTGTCTCCTCCCTCCCCCACCTCCTCGAAATGCTCTCTGGAAATTTAGAACTTAATACTAATTAAGGTTTAGAGTTGAAATTACCACTCAGAACCAGGGTTGCCGGCTTTTAGCCAGGTCAAAAAAAGCCGGCCGGCTTTTTTTGGTTTTAACCACTTAAAAAATGGCTTTTATTGATAAAATCTGGTTTTTATTTTTAAAAGTTGGTTTACAGCCAATTCGTTTTAAATTTGGATCAATTTTTATACACTTATAAATATTTTCTACTAAAAAAATTGGATTTCTATTAAATTTTGTCAAATGAATAAGTCTTTATAATTTCTAGAAGGCAACTATGAAGGCCTTATGTCTGAAAAAAAATATATATATATAAACATTGAAAAGAATATCAGTTAGGCTCCAAACTGGTGTTTTGAAATTCTATATTACATAGCTCCACATTTTAAAGATTATATTTAAATTAATGACAAAATGTAGCATATCAAAATGGAAACATTCTTATGTGTCCACATCAAGAGATGAAGTGATAAATGTTAAAAGAGAAATTAGAAAGGATATAATATTTGAGGAGAGTAGTACATAAGTGTATAAAAAGTCCTTCCGGCCAGTGCCGGGAGGAAGAGGTAGCTTTCATATTTCTTATTTTAAAAAAGCCAACTTATATTATTCAAACACACGAAGCTCAATTAAGTGGAAACCGAATGTAGGAGATTCAATACTAATTTTTATCAATACTAAATCATTATGAATGAGAATTTCGCAAAATTAGTCAGCTTTATCCAAGCTGCTTTTATTTAAAGTAACTTATATTTCGCTGCCAAATTCGGCGATTTCTTAAAGTGCCTGCCATTTTAAGACAACATGGTGGATGAGGCTAACCAGTGAACTTGGTCGAGACCTTAGTAATTGCTGTGCACATGCTCACTCACATCGGAATCGGTTGATACATACGAGTGCTATCGCAGGCAAAAAATCAGATTTTTCAAAATGTCCCCCACGTTAGAAATTGAAACTGCTATATCTGAGCCATTTTTTAAGATAAAGACAAACAAAAAATGCTCCTGAATCCTTATATCAAGGTCAAATACTTAAGAAAGAAACCTTTTTTGATTTCTAATTTTTTTTTTGCACCTCACTTTAAATATATATTTTTTTAATTTAATGGCCACCATTTTGAAACAAGATGGCTGATGAAGCTGGCCAGCGATCTTGGTCGAGATATTGATGTATACTATCCACATGCCTTCTTCCATCGAAATAGGCGTATACGTGTGGTATCGCGAGACAAATACAAGATCGTTTCAAAGTGTTAGCCATGATAGCAATTCAAAGTGTATAATTCAACCACTTTTTAAGATATAAACAAAAGAACAAATTTTCAGAAACAAAAACTGCTCCAGAATTTTTGTATCAAGGCCAAACACATAAAAAAAATCTTTTATATTTTCCAATTTTTTAATACCTCATTTTAAATTTTAAATTACATTTTTTTTAAAATGACAACCCTTTTGAAACAAGATGGCGAATGAAGCTGGCCAACAAACTCGGTCGAAACATTGGTATGTACTATGTACAGACCAAGTTACATTCAAATCGGTTCATAAATACGACTGTTATCGCGTGACAAAAATCAGGGCGTTTCAAAATGTCAGCCACGCTAGAAATTCAAAATGCTATAACTCAGCCATTTTTTAAGATATAGACGAAACAAAAACTGCTCCCGAATCTCTTTATCGAGGTCAAATACGTAAGAAAGAATATTTTTTTCAATTTTCAATTTTTTGGTACCACATTTCAAATTTAAATTTTTCTTAAAATTTTAAATGGCCACCATTTTTAAACAAAATGGCGGATGAAGCTGGCCAACGAACTCGGTCGAGACATTGGTCTGTACTATGTATAAACGAAGTTACATCCAAATCGGTTCACAAATACGCCTTTTATCGCGTGACAAAATTCAGGACGTTTGAAAATGTCAGCTTCACTAGAAATTCAAAATGCTATAACTCAGCCATTTTTTAAGATATAGACGAAACAAAAACTGCTATGGAGTCTTTGTATAAAGGTCAAATACATAAGAAAAAAATATTTTTCCATTTTCAATTTTTTGGTACCACATTTTAAATTTTAAATTTTTTTAAAATTTTTAAATGGCCGCCATTTTGAAACAAAATGGCGGATGAAGCTGGCCAACGAACTCGGTCGAGACATTGGTATGTACTATGTACACACCGAATTACATCCAAATCAGTTCATAAATACGAGAGTTACAGTGTGACATAGGTCAGATATATATATATATATATATATATATATATATATATATATATCAATTTTGAACGGAGGGTGGTTTCGGGGTCTGGGGGTCATGATCGATGAAAATATACCAAAATTTTTTGAAATCGCTTTCCTCCGAACGGCTGCAATAGGTAGCTTTTTGTAAAGAAAGCTACCTAAAAATAGAGCATTTAAACAAGATGAAAAAAATTCTCTAAACTAAATTTTGAAAAGCTTGTTGCTAAGCATATTCATGCATATGCTATTCATAATGTTTTTAATAGTGAGAAATGGTGTTTTTATTAATGACGTATAATTTTAAATGTTTACTAGAAATAAAATAAGACGTACATAAATAGCTCTTAAAATTAATTAAGTAATAAAACATGTAACTAAGTAACCATTGTCCTCTTTAATTTTATAAAGCAGTAAAAATGAAAAAATTGGCAGTTGGTATGGCCCTTTTTAAAATTTAGCTGACATATTTACAATTCTGACTACAAATCACTAGCAAAACCATCAAAGTTTTATTCCAGTATTAATGTCCTCATTATTGAGAAATTGGGTTACTTATTAAACTCTAAATCAATTAAGTGTCATTAAAACTAATTAAAAACACGTTAAAATGTGTAGTTTATAATTACAATGCTTCATTGTATAAAAGCCAATTATGGCCAAAAAAGCTAGTTAAAACCAATAAAAGCCACCGGCCTGGCCTTTTTTAAATTTTAGCCGGCTTTTTTGCAACCCTGCTCAGAACTGACAAATGATAATCCAATGAGAATGTTCTTTCACCCAACAAACTGTGACCCTTTACTCGATATAAGCGTCCTTTTACCGGACAAAAATGCCCTTTTTAGCAAATCCGCCCTGCCCTTTTTAAAAGAAATGTTAACACTAGTTATAAGCACAATGAATGGAGAAGGGGTGAATGTGCCAATGAGACATTGGAAGAATTGAATGACAGGAGATCAAAATACAGTGATGGCACCAGACTTTTATAAAACCAAAAACTTTCTGTGCACGCAAATATTGAGTCAAAAACTTTCTGTAAATTAAATTAATGTTTAATAAAATAATGTGTTACATTATTTTGACGATAGTAATTAAAAACAGTAGTTTTAAAGTAATTTCCATTTAAATTAAAAATTAATCGATATTAATTAAAGTATAATTATTTTAGTTGAAAAAAATAATAAAGCTAAAAATCCATGATAAGAAAAGGGGAATTCTTATCAATTATTTTTGTCAATGCATTTAGAAACAGCCCAATCCTTAATATCTATTTGCACAAAATACCAGTCACTCTGTTCACAGAAAAGAAAGAATACGGCAATGCTTCTGAAACAACTGAATCACATTTTATAGGGAGAGATCTATTCATAGGTATCACCATTAAAGAGAACTGATGCAGGGATGAAAGTGCACTAAAGCCATTTTGGAGCAGCAAAAATCTAATTTTGTAGCAATAAAATTAAAATTCTGTTTTTGGAGCAGACTGAAATTCTTATGCTAATAAACTCCTAAAAATTAAAATGATTGCCATCTTGAAAATATTTTCACATTTGAAAGAATAATTAGATAAAATTTCTGTACACATTTTGCTAACTCTGGGCTAACTAAACGACAATTGGGTACAGATTGCAATAATGAAAAATTAGCAACTCCCTTAAATCCGTGAACGCCTAAAATCTGCGTATTTTTTCAGATGTAAACAATGAAATCTACAGTTAAGTTGCAGGAACAAAATTCAAGATGGCGCCGTAATCAGCGACTATCGCAATGTTTTTTTTTACTAATTTTTTTGTTAATCAGTCTCTTTTGGCTATTACAGCTGATTTATTACTAAATAAATTTACATTACTTTTGATTTTGATATAAATTAGCATATCTATATCAAAAATTCCAGGGTTCGAAATGGAAAAATCCACGAACTGGAATGCTATTTTTAAATTATTGTTCGCAGATTTTTTTAAAAATTTAATTATCGACAAATTTATTTCCAAACATACAAAGCAGTATAAGAAAAGCATTCAAGACTCTAAATAACAATGAAAAAAGTTACTAAAGTTAAAAGAGTTAAGAACAAATAATGACATATCGATTGTACGATCGCTTAACCACTAGATAGCAGCATAGGACTTTTGGAATCGAATTGAATCGATTTCATCGCTAACAATTTAATATTTTTCTAAATTTTTATTTTACATAATTATTTTAATAATTACTTATGTTTAAACTGATAAATTATTTTTATATTTTACTTATTTTAATGTTTCACTTTATTGTAAACATTCATTATTATTTCCCTTGCTTAACTACCAATCGAATTAATGTTTCAAAAATGTAAACAAATCAATGACCAGAAATCCACAAAATTCTAAAAACCACACAACCTCTGGTCCCAAGCTGTGCGGATTTGAGGGAGTCTACTGTATTTTAGAGCAATAATTTTAATTAATCAAAGGAAAGCCTATGAATACAACATACAGGACTCCCACTCAACTTTTATAGTAAAAAATGGTAAAAGGGAATCATTTTTTTTTTCAAAAAAAAAAAGGGACCAAAAAAATACCATATATTTTGCATAAAAAGGAACCTTTGGATACCTAATTTCAGCAAATCACAAAATAAAATAAACAAAATCCGCGCAATCAATTCACGAAATTAGCGTTTTTTGCGATCCTTTGACAAAATTAACGTGATTTCACAATCTCTTGCCAAAATTTGAGTGTTTTTGTGCGATCTTTTGCGAAATTCGAGTGACTTTTATAGGTCAAAATTAACATTTTTACCCACTGGCCATTGGCCAGTACACTGATTTTTTTCACTGGCCAGTTTTTTTTAACCACTGGCCAGTAACAAAGTTACGTACGCTCCATACAAAATTGTGTTTTTTCTAACTATCAACATTGTAATTTACTAATATATATTACTTACCATTCGATATGATTACACTCACCTGAAAAATTTTATTTTTACTATTAATTGCAATGAAAAAAATTCACAGGAAATTTTCAGAAAGGTTACAGCAGAGGGGGACCCCACACCCCCTCGGCACTAACTAATATGCGTTTTTCTGCGACCATTTAACTAATTTCGCGATCTTTTGACGAAATTCACTTTTTTTCGTGACCTTTTGCAAAATCTGCGTTTTTTCGCGATCTTTTCACAAAATTGCGTTTTATTGTAATCTTTTGACGAAATTTGTGGGTTTTTTCGCCATTCTTTGAAAATATTTACATTTTTTTCAAGATTTTTTGACGAAATTTGCATTTTTAGACGATCTTTTGACTAAATTTGATTTTTTCCGCGATCTTTTGATGAAATTTGTTTTTTCCGCAATCTTTCCGTGAAATTTGTGTTTTTTTTCACGATCTTTTGACGAAAGTTGCGTTTTTTCCGCGATCTTTTCACGAAATTTCCATTTTTTCCACGATCTTTTGACGAATGTTCCGTTTTCTCCGCGATCTTTTCACGAAATTTGTGTTTTCCGCAATCTTTTGACGAAATTTGCGTTTTTCCGCGGTTTTGTCACAAAATTTGCGTTTTTTCCGCGATTTTGTCACGAAAGTTGCGTTTTCTCCGCGATCTTTTCACGAAATTTGCTTTTTTTTCGCGATCTTTTCACGAATTTTGCGTTTTTCTCGTAATCTTTTCACGAATTTTGTGTTTTTTCCACGATCTTTCACGAATTTTGTGTTTTTTCCGCGATCTTTTCTCGAAATTTGCGTTTTTTCCGCGATCTTTTCTCGAAATTTGTGTTTTTCCGCGATCTTTTCACGAAATTTGCGTTTTTTCCGCGATTTTTTCACGAATTTTCCGCAATCTTTTCACGAATTTTGTGTTTTTTTCACGATCTTTTCACGAATTTTGTGTTTTTCCGCGATCTTTTCACGAAATTTGCGTTTTTCCGTAATCTTTTCACGAATTTTGCGTTTTTTCCGCTATCTTTTCACGAATTTTGCGTTTTTCAGCGACACTTTGAAGATTTTTGTGATTCTTTTTCGCGAATCTTTGTCGAAATTTGCGTTTTTTCCGCGATTTTGTCACGAAAGTTGCGTTTTTTCAGCGATCTTTTCACGAATTTTGCGTCTTTCCGCGATACTTTGGAGAATTTTGTGATTCTTTCTCGCGACTCTTTGTCGAAATTTGCGTTTTTTCTGCGATCTTTTCACGAAATTTGTGTTTTTCTGCGATTTTTTGACGAAATTTGCGTTTTCTACGATCTTTTCACGAAAGTTGCGTTTTCTCCGCGATCTTTTCACGAAATTTGCGTTTTTTCCGCGATGTTTTTTCCGCGTTTTTTACGTGGAACTTGGGCGAAATTCACGTTTTTTACACAATTCTATGACGGAATTGGGGATTTTTTTCTGCGAACGATTGACGAAATTGATTTTTTTCGGCGAGCATATCGAAATTAACGATATTTTTATGTCCAAATTTTCGAACTGATGACCGGTTTTTTTTTTTTTTTTTTTTTTTTTTGGAACCGAATGCCTTAAATTTTCGGAAAATTCGAGACAGAATCACCCCTGCTACTTTCTTTTCTTACGTTCGGGAGAATCGCCGATTTGGACGCCGTAAATTCTGAACGAATTTCACCCCTTTCCTCCCTGGCATCGATCTTTCAACCATCGCATTTGGCGAGTGGTGCCCATTGAGTTTGGCGAGTGAGGACAATAAAGTTAATCGCCACGTTTTAAGTGTTACTCGACGCCTGGCGAGTGGCGAGTGTTAATTTTGTGCTATAGTGACTTTCACAATCTTTCGAAGAAATTTGCTTATTTTTCGCGATCTTTTGACGAAATTCGCGTATTTTTGCAGTCTTTTGACGAAATTCGCTTGTTTTTCGCGATTTTTTATCAAAATTCGCGTATTTTTCCGGTTTTATGACGAAATTTGCGTATTTTTGCGGTATTCTGACGAAATGTGCGTATTTTTGCGATCTTTTGACAAAATTCGCGTATTTTTGCGATTTTTTGACAAAATTTGCATGTTTTTTGCAATCTTTTGAGTAAAATCGCTTATTTTTCGGGATCTTTTGGTGAAATTCGCGTGTTTTTCGTGATCTTTGGGTGGAATTCGCTTGTTTTTCGCGATCTTTTGTAGAAATTTACAGGTGTTCTTTTTCCCTATCTTTTGACCTCGTTTTTTCACGAAACTAGCGATCCTTTGATAAAATTCACGATTTTTTTCGCGATCTTTTGGCGGAATTCGTGTATTTTTCGCTATCTTTCGACGAAATTCGCGTGTTTTTCCGGTATTTTGACGAAAGTTGCTGTTTGTTTCGCGACCTTTTGACGAAATTCGTGTTTTTTCGCGATCTTTTGACAGTGTTTTGTTTGTTTTTGACAAAATTCCCACTTTTTTTTCGTGATCATTTGACTAATATGGCGTGTTTTTTGCAGTATTTTGATAAAATTCGCAAGTTTTTCGATTTTGACAAAATCCACGTGCTTTTCGCGATCTTTTGATCGCAGTTTTTTTCATTTTTTGACGAAATTATCTTTTTTCTTTCAGGATCCTTTAAAAAAATTCGCGGTTTTTTCCGCGATGCTTTGACGAAAGTGGTGATTTTTTTTCTGCGAACGATTGACGAAATTGTTTTTTTTCGGCGACCATTTGTTGAAATTCGCAATATTTTTAAGTGATATTTTTTTTATGTGTGAACTTTCGGGCTGATGGCCGATTTTTTTTAAATTTTCGGAACCGAATGCCTTAAATTGTCGGAAAATTCGGAGCAGAACTGCCCCTGGCAAACAACAAATAAATCATACATAAAATTTGGAAATATTTCGGTATTTAAAAGAAAAAAAGTTACAGAAACAAAAATTACATTTTTTTTTTTTTTTTAATTTTCCATAAAGTTCCGAATTTTGCGGAGAATTTTCCGCGTACGGCATGCGTCTATATCAGGGTTGGCGAACCTATGGCACGCGTGCCATGGGTTGGCGAACCTATGGCACGCGTGCCAGAGTTGGCACGTAAGACAATTTCTCTGGCACGCCAAAAAATAAATTTTATAATTACGTATTATGCAGATAACATTTAATTTCTATTATAATGAATAAAATTTTGTTTCATACGAGTAGACTATCAGAAATAATGGAATTATTTTTGCATGAAAGTAATTTTCTTTTCTTGTGATGTTATGCAGCGTTTGCGACATGTATTTTGCCTTCTATATAATTTTAAAAAGCTGTATTTTTCAAATTAATTTTTTCAGACAGTCCCTTCAGTAAAATGGCAAATGGTACCAATTTATATAACTACCAAAATATGAATCAGGTTTAAAGCATTCTCCATCGAACATGCAACAGCAAAATCTCATGAATAATTTATTGATGCAATGTTTCATACAACTTGGATAATTATAACTAGATGTTGCATAAATAATAAGCTCAAAAATTTCTAAAATAAAATTTCGTATTTTTATTTCCTTATTATAGTGAAAATTATTACATAAATGAATCATATTTACGAATTAAAATTCCATTTATTTAATGGCTTATTCCAATATACAGAGTAATAGCATCTGATTTTTTAAGTAGTGTTTTGTATAAATATCGTACTTTGCAAAATTATTTTATGTCAAAGTGTGGCACGTTACACTGTTGATAGATGTTGTTGGTGAATTTTTGGCACGGGCACGTAAAAAGGTTCGCCGATCCTGGTCTATATTATGCAACTCTGTGTGGCACCAACTAAACATATTTTTTAATTGTGTTTTTAAAGAAGTTTTAAGCTAATTGTGTTTCCAAAGTAATTTTTTCAGTTAATTATTTAACATAACATTTCAAAAAATTGTAAATTTCATAAAATGTTAAAATGATTTATCCCCATTGTAGGGTTTGATCTAGGAAAAGGGGATTTTTAGCTTTTTGGCTAATTGCAGCCAATAACTTCTAGACAAACAAAAATAGCTTTAGCCAAGAAAAAAAAGTTTTATTTATACAAAATTTCTATATACATTAGTATTATTTTTAGTTATGCAATATACAAACAAATACATCACTCTCTAACATTGACCCTTCGAGATTTGGCTGTATGCCACACAGCAAATGCTTTTTTTAATGGAAATTCTTTTCAAAATTCCCCTTCCAAATTAATCATCATTAAGTTACTTAAATTCTTGATTGTCAGTTTGTTTCTCAAGTCAGTTTTTGTTATATTCATGAGACTGAATACCCCTTCACAGTCTGCTGTAGACAACAAAAGTGATGCTACAAATTCATACAAAGAAGTCACATGGGGAAATATGCCAGTAATGCCATTTTTATCAAAAAAAAAACAAAACAATAAGATAGTTTCATTTCTTTACACGTTGTAGCCAGAACCTGCATAAATTCATGTCTGAAAAGTTTATACGACATGCATCTGGCACATTGTTGATTCAAAGGTAGTGCACATCATATCCCATGCTTATACAATATGCGATTTTCGTTTTCACCATATGCTGGAGCTGGAGTCGTGTCTGATGTAAATGACGTCACACTGTTTGAAGACGCTTGCATAGAGAGCAGAAGACAAATTTTGAAGTGTTGCTGCAGCGCAGATGCAATATGAGATTTTTTTTTTTTCATTTTTGTGCAACGGCAGCAGGTTTACGAAATGCGGAAAAACAAAATGGGAATGATATAGCATATTTCTTTGGCTGTCGCTATTTGACTAATTCATTAAATGCTTTGGGGGCAAAAAGCACTTCCAGTTAGCTTTTTGGCTAGCTCTAGATTAAACCCTACATTGGTAGTGCCAACTAAATTGTGTTTTCAACAAAGTTTGCAATATGTTTGTGGCAACATGCAATAGCCGTTTTTGGCTGAATCTGAACTGAACTGATATCATCACAAGAACTTTTCTCTTTTGTAATTTGGCAACAGTCCACGGGTGTTATTGTGGCTTGCCTTTCCGTGAATGTCGTTTGCGCATATTTTCCAAGATGTTAATAAATATTATTATTTGTTGTTAACCTTCTGATGTCATAACTTAAAGTAATTAAGTTACATCTCACCTAAAATGTACAGTGGTGACCACGGACTCTGAACACGATTCATCGATAAATAAAAAAAAAACAGCGTGATCGATCAGCCTGATGGCTACTTAGGCCTAACCTCAAGCAACGTGCTTTCAAGATCTCCAATTCGATGATAAGTTCGCAACATGTTATTATGCCTCGTATCTGCTTAATTATAAAATGCTAACAGTGTAAATAAATACGCTGTCTCCAGGTATGGTTACAATTTTTTTTATTTTATACAATTTTTTTTTTCTCGTAATGGCTGTTCCCCGTTTTGTGCCAATCGCAAGTATTACTTCTACTAAGAAATTAATTGTCACCTGATATCTGTTAGATCATTTTTATTTTTTTGTTTTGTACTTGCACCTTGATATGTAAATATTTATTTTTTTCCTTCTCGTGTTGCAAATCGTATCGTAATCGGAACAACTCTATTGTGTAATGTAAATGTATATTAATTTTAATCATTCTTATCACACCTAGTAATTTTTATTTCCTTATTTTGTTGGCCTTGAAAAGTAAAATAAAGATATGTCTGCCGATCAAGAGACAGGAGTTCTTGCCGTGCACGCAAAAATGCCAACGTTTTCTAAGCACAATATCAAACTATTTTTCGCGCAACTTGATTCGGCATTCACACTTAATAAAATCGCTGATGAAAAAACTAAATATAATTATCTAATCAACATTTTAGATACTGATATCCTGTCCTCTGTTAGTGATCTTATATTCACACCGCCCGATGTAAACCCTTTTACTACTCTAAAAGACAAGTTGCTAACAATTTTTGAAAACTCTACTGCCCAAAAAACGAAGGCACTCCTGCAAGAGCTCACACTTGGGGACCAGAAACCAAGTGTGTTGCTCAGAAAGATGAAGGACCTTGCCTCCGGCCAAGTTACAGACGATTTTCTAAGAACTCTTTGGCTACAACGCCTGCCAAGTAACATTCAAGCCGTTTTAGCTGTAGGGGGTGATGAATTGGACAAACTTGCCGTCCTGGCTGATAAAGTGTCCGAAATCAGCACCCCCCACAATGATCATGTAATAGCTGCAATGTCAGAGTCCAACGAGATAAAAATTCTACGTCTTCTGGTTTCTGAATTGTCAAAAAAGGTTGAAGCATTAACAGTATCTTTGTCTGAGAATCGCTCTCGTTCTCCACATCGTAGCAGAGGAGGCAATTTTTATAGAAACCGCAGTTTCTCAAACGGCCGGAGACATAATGCCGATATTTGTTACTATCATACACATTTTGGCCCTCAAGCTAGAAAATGTACAAAGCCATGTTCTTTTTCCCAAACGGGAAACGACACGAGTGCATCACAGTAGCGGCATGTGATTGCACACAACCTCCACACAATAGTCGCTTATGTATTTATGATCCAGCCACTAAGACAAATTATTTAATTGATTCAGGTGCAGATGTCTCTGTAATTCCCAACACCACCAAATCAAACCCATCAACTTTTTGTCTTTTTGCTGCCAACAATACTAAGATATCCACTTATGGGCAAAAACTTGTTGAAGTTGAGCTAAACCTTAGACGTAGCTTCAAGTGGGAATTTACGTTGGCAGATGTTAAGCGTCCTATTATTGGATCAGATTTTTTAGCTCATTTCGGGTTATTAATTGATCTTAAAAACCACTGTCTTATCGATCCACTAACGAAATTAACTAGCAAAGGCCAATTTATAAAGGGTATATTTACATCTGTCAAAAGTATCTGTAAGGATTCAACCGTTCATAAAATTCTAAACCAGTTTCCTAACCTTACACGTCCCCACCCTTTTAACAGCAAAATTCCTCATAATACTTACCATTTCATTGAAACTTCTGGCCCACCTGTTTTTAGCAAACCGCGAAGACTCCACCCTGCACAACTTGCTGCAGCTAAACGGGAGTTCCAATTTATGTTAGAACAGGGTATCTGTCGGCCATCTAAATCTAATTGGGCATCTCCTTTGCACCTTGTTCGTAAGAGTTCAGGTGACTGGCGTCCCACCGGGATTACAGAGCACTTAATGAGATAACACGTCCTGATAAATATCCTATACCCCACATTCAAGATTTTACTCATAATTTGCATGGTGCTAAAATTTTCTCAAAAGTAGATATTGTGCAGGCTTTTCATCATATCCCTGTTAACCCTACTGACATTCCCAAAACAGCCATTACTACCCCATTTGGTTTATTCGAATTTGTTTTTATGCCATTTGGGCTGTTGAATGCTGCCCAAACATTTCAGAGGCACATTCATGAGGTTCTCTATGATCTCGATTTCTGTTTTCCATACCTGGATGACATTTTGATAGCCAGTAAATCTCCAGCTGAGCATGAAGCACACCTTCAGCAAGTGTTAAGTCGTCTTGACAAATATAATTTGACTATCAATCCATCTAAATGTGAGTTTTTCCAGGATGAAATTCAGTTCCTTGGACACCTTGTCTCTGAGCATGGTTGTAAACCTCTTCCAGACAAAGTTAAGGCAATTATAGACTTTCCCCAACCAAAAGTAGTGAAAGAACTCCGCAGATTCTTAGGTGCCTTAAATTTTTACAGACGTTTTCTTCCTGAGATGGCTTCCATTCAAATGCCACTAAATCACTTGCTGCAAAATTATCAAAAGAATGACAAACGAGAAGTTTCTTGGACTGATGCTACGACAAAAGCTTTTGAAGCTTGTAAAGAAAAACTTTCTCAGGCCACAATGCTATGTCATCCTGATCCAACTGCTACATTAGTGTTGCATGCAGATGCATCTGATACAGCTATTGGTGCAGCATTACACCAAAAAACGGAACAATGTCTTCAGCCACTTGCATTCTTTTCAAAAAAACTTTCTCCTGCACAGAAAAGCTATTCGGCTTATGATAGAGAGCTGTTAGCTATTTACGAGGCAATTAAGTACTTCAGATACATGGTTGAAGCTAGATCATTTACTATATATACTGACCACAAACCTCTGTGTTTTGCGTTTGCACAGAAACCTGATAAGTGTACTCCTCGACAACTTAGGCATCTTGATTTCATAGCTCAGTTTTCGACGGATATTCAACATGTCAGCGGGCAAGATAACAGTGTTGCTGATGCACTCTCCTGCATAAATGCAATATCCCTGGATCTCTGTCTACAAACAATGGCTGAAGCACAACTGAGTGACAGTGAACTGTGTGAGCTACTGCAAAACCCTGCTTCATCCAATTTAGTTTTTAAGAAGTTTCCAGTAGAAAGTGGTTCCTCATCTGAACTTTATTGTGATGTCTCGACTGACAAAATCAGACCTTTTGTACCCCTAGTGATGCGTCGCCAGATCTTTGACAGTCTTCATGGACTGTCCCATCCTGGTGTCAAGTCAACTGTGCAGCTGATAAAACAACGTTTCTGTTGGCCGTCTATGCAAACTGACATTACCAAGTGGACTCGTTCCTGCATTCCGTGTCAGCGCAGCAAGGTCCACAAGCACACATTCAGTCGCCCAGGTCAGTTCGCCACTCCAAGTTCTCGCTTTGAGCATGTCCATTTAGATTTAGTGGGTCCTCTCCCTCAATCGAAAGGCTGCCAGTATCTACTAACACTAGTGGACAGATTTACACGTTGGCCAGAGGCCTTTCCAATAGAGGACATAACTGCTGACATTATTGCCTTCAAATTCTATTCTGAGTGGATTTGCAGGTTTGGTGTACCTCTCCGGATCACCACAGACCGTGGACGACAATTTGAATCTCAGCTGTTTGAAAGTTTGTCTAAAATCATTGGCACCCACCATATATACACGACTCCATACCATCCAGCATCGAATGGACTTGTTGAACGATTTCACAGAAGTCTTAAGGCTGCCATTCGCTGCTATGCCACAGAACGCTGGGTTGAGATACTACCCACTATTCTCCTGGGCCTCCGCTCATCCATCAAAGAAGACCTGCAAGCTAGTGTTGCTGAACTCGTCTATGGTGAAACTCTTCGCTTACCTGGTGAATTTTTTTCTGCATCCAAGGACTATATAGATCCAGCTACATTTGTTGGTCGCTTGAAAGACCACATATCCACAATCCGTCCTGTTCCAACCAGCCTGCGCACTGGTCGTTCAATTTTTGTGCATAATGCACTTTCTTCGTGTAGTCATATCTTTTTACGACAGGATGCTACACGTAGAAGTCTTCAACCATTTTACACTGGACCATTTCGGGTGTTATCCCGCAGTGATAAAACCTTCACCATCCAGCTACACAACAAAACCTCAACTGTGAACATTGATCGGTTGATCCTTTATCAATGTAGTTCCTGATGCTGTGCCTCCAGAACAGACTGTGTTTTTCCCTTCAGCAATGCCTGACCTACCACAGTCTCCTTCTGGTCTGACAACCAGCCAACCGCTGTCTTCTGACCCATCTACCAGTCAACAGCCATATGTTACCAAATCTGGTCGCCGAGTTAAATTCAACCCCCGTTATCTTGACGCCACTTCGTCACTGGGAAGGGGGTGATGTGGCAACATGCAATAGCCGTTTTTGGCTGAATCTGAACTGAACTGATATCGTCACAAGAACTTTTCTCTTTTGTAATTTGGCAACAGTCCATGGGTGTTATTGTGGCTTGCCTTTCCGTGAATGTCGTTTGCGCGTATTTTCCAAGATGTTAATAAATATTATTATTTGTTGTTAACCTTCTGATGTCATAACTTAAAGTAATTAAGTTACATCTCACCTAAAATGTACAATGTTGTCAACGATTTTAATCAGTTGATTTAAATCAGCAATTAAATCATGATTTTAATCAACCGATTTTTTTAAAAAAATCATTGATTTTAATAAAAAAATTTCTAAATGTCAGAAAAATTATTAAAATCTAACATGAATATGATTTGAAAGTTTCTACAGGTATTTTAATTTATGAATAAACAAAAAAGAGCTTTAAATAACTGTTTCTAAGCTTAATTCATGAGTATTGTAAAAAATAAAAACAATATTTTTTGTAAAAAGTATTGTTTTTAAGTTTTTATCCAAATCAAAACAGTTTCATTTAAAAGTGATATTTAAATCTAATAAAATTTGCAATATCATAATTTCCTTTAGGTAATCAATTTATGCATTATTTTATATAAAATACACATAGCAAGTGTAATACATTTCTACAAGTAAAAGAATAAATAGAATTTAATAGCAACCTCAAGTTAATGAAGAATGAAAGAATTACATCTGCTCAACAGCTAAACTGTAAGTGAATGCATAAGAGAAAAAGAAATAATTGGTATAAAAATGCTAAGCACAGCAAGAGCTTCTTCGGTATAGGTTGAATAAATGTATTTTTTTTTTCTTAAATTCTGTAATTACTTATACTGTTTCTTCTAGGCCATTTTTTGAATGGTGCCGCACCATGCCCCTTTTGAAATTAGCAAAATGCACCCTGCTTAAAAAAAAAATAGTTTAAATTCACCTGTAGTTGTAGCCAGAGATTTCTTGTGAAAAATTTCCCCATTCAACAGTATTTCTAAATTCATGTGGCTAAGATCTAGCAAAAATAATAGAACTTTATTTCTTTAGAAAAAAACAGGATATTATTAAAATATGTTATTTAATTGTATTTTTCAATTTATTATTCATAAAATCACTAAAAATTAAGGACACTTTATTTATCATACTAAAAATTATTCTTTTTTTTTTTCTTATATCATTACTAAACACATTACTAATATATTTCTTCATGAAATAGTGTCCTTTTTTGGGACTAGCATCCTGTCCCTTTTTCTTTCTAAAATGAATACTACATTATTATCATTTTAATAATTATGGCCAGGGGTAGGGAAATGCATCATTTTACTCGCCACTGGCGAGTGAATTTTTAGGTAGTTTTTGAAAACTGCAAACTATTAGAGATATGCCGAAAACTTTTTTTTTAGTAGTTAGCTATATTTTTCAACTTTCCTAATTATTGCGATGTAAACATGGTACTAAGTTCTATTTTATATTAAACTTTCATTTCTTGTTTATATTTTTAAAATTTATATGGAAGAAAAATATGAAAATGCATTATAGTAGTAGTACCAACTATTTTTGAGTTGTGTAATTTTGTCATAAAAATTTTCAACTGTACATTGCATTTTACTGGCTGGTGAAATAAATTCTTGGCTGGTAAGATTTTCTAGAAATTCCCCACCCCTGATTATGGCTTAAAAATGTATAATATGTTCCTAATTAGAGAGTTGATTGTTTAAGAATTATTAATTTGAAGTAGTGTTAACTATTTAATATAAAATGTAGTTAATAATTTTAATAAGTTTTAAATATCACTAGTATTTATAAAGTTTTACATAATTATTACAATATTAATATACCATTATTGTATCATACTACCTAATGAAACTACTAATTTGCAGTTTTTATAATTTCTGTAATTACTAACTAATAATTATAATTTTATTAATTAAAGTGTAAAAACATAGATTATGTTAGCAATTAGTGGTTTAATTGTTTTGGAAACCTAAAACTCTTGGTAGCTATTCAGTATTTTATAGCACAAAATTAGCACTCGCCACTCGTCGAGTAACACTTTTAACTTATTACGACTTACGGCGATTAACTTTATTGTCCTCACTCGCCAAACGCCATGGTTGAAAGATCGATGCCAGGGAGGAAAGGGATGAAATTCGTTCGGAATTTACGGCTTCCAAATCGACGATTCTCCCGCACGTAAGAAAATAAAGTAGCGGGGGTGATCTCTGTCTCGAATTTTCCGAAAATTTAAGGCATTCGGTTCCGAAAAAAAAAAACGGTCATCAGTCCGAAAATTTGGACATAAAATATCGCTAATTTCGATATGATCGGCAAAAAAAATCAATTTCGTCAATCGTTTGTAGTTAAAAATCACCAATTCCGTCAAAGAATCGCGAAAAAACGTGAATTTCGCCCAAGGACCACATAGAAAACGCGAATTACGTGAAAACATCGCGGAAAAACGCAAATTTCGTGAAAAGATCATGGAAAAACGCAAATTTCGTCAAAAAATCACGGAAAAAACTCAAATTTCGTGAAAAGATCGCGTAAAAAACACATATTTCGAAAAAGAATCACAAACTTCTTCAAAGTATCGCGGAAAAAAGCAAATTTCGTGAAAAGATCGCGAGTAAAACGCAAAATTCGTGAAAAGATCGCGGATAAAACGCATATTTCGACAAAGAATCGCGAAAAAGAATCACAAACTTCTTCAAAGTATCGCGAAAAAATGCAAAATTCGTGAAAAGATCGAGGAGAAAACACAACTTTCATGACAAGATCGCGGAAAAAATGCAAATTTCGTCAAAAAATCGCGGAAAAAACGCAAATTTCGTCAAAAGATCGCGGAAAAAACACAAATTTCGAGAAAAGATCGCGGAAAAAACGGAAATTTCGATAACGAATCGCGAAAAAGAATCACAAAATTCTTCAAAGTATCGCGGAAAAACGCAAATTTCGTGAAAAGATCGCGGATAAAGCGCAAAATTCGTGAAAAGATTGCGGAGAAAACGCAACTTTCGTGACAAAAACGCGGAAAAAACGCAAATTTCGTCAAAAGATCGCGGAAAAACACAAATTTCGCGAAAAAATCACGGAAAAAAATCCTTCCGCCCAGTGCCGGGAGGAAGAGGTAACTTTCATATTCCTTATTTTAAAAAAGCCAACTTATATTATTCAAACACACGAAGCTCAATTAGTGGAAACCGAATATAGGAGATTCAATACTAATTTGTATCAATACTAAAGCATTATGAATGAGAATTTCGCGAAATTAGTCAGCTTTATCCAGCAAGCTGCTTTTATTTAAAGTAACTTATATTTGGCTGCCAAATTCGGCGATTTCTTAAAGTGCCTGCCGTTTTAAGACAACATGGTGGATGAAGCTAACCTGTGAACTTGGTCGAGACCTTAGTAACTGCTGTGCACATGCTCACTCACATCGGAATCGATTGATATATACGAGTGCTTTTGCAGGCAAAAAATCAGATTTTTCAAAATGTCACCCATATTAGATATTGAAATTGCTATATCTGAGCCATTTTTTAAGATACAGACAAACAAAAAATGCTCCTGAATCTTTATATCAAGGTCAAATACTTAAGAAAGAAACCTTTTTCAATTTCTAATTTTTTTGCACCTCACTTTAAATATAATCTTTTTTAATTTAATGGCCTTAATTTTGAAACAAGATGGCTGATGAAGCTGGCCAGCGAACTTGGTCGAGATATTGATGTATACTATCCACATGCCTTCTTACATCGAAATAGGCGAATACGTGTGTTATCGCGTGACAAATACCAGATCGTTTCAAAATGTTAGCCATGCTAGAAATTCAAAGTGCTATAATTCAACCATTTTTTAAGATATAAACAAAGAACAAATTTTCAGAAACAAAAACTGCTCCGAAATCTTTGTATCAAGACCAAACACATAAAAAAAATCTTTTTCATTTTCCAATTTTTTAATACCTCATTTTAAATTTTAAATTTAATTTTTTTAATGGCAACCCTTTAGAAACAAGATGGCGAGTGAAGCTGGCCAACGAACTCGGTCGAGACATTGGTATGTACTATGTACAGACCAAGTTACATCCAAATCGGTTCATAAATATGCCTGATATCGCGTGACAAAAATCAGGTCGTTTTAAAACGTCAGCCACAATAGAAATTCAAAATGCTATAACTCAGCAATTTTTTAAGATATAGACGAAACAAAAACTGCTCCGGAATCTTTTTATCAAGGTCAAACACATACAAAAAAAAATCTTTTTCATTTTCTAATTTTTTGGTATCTCATTTTAAATGGCAGCCATTTTGAAACAAGATGGCGGATGAAGCTGGACAACGAACTCGGTCGAGATATTTGTGTGTACTATGTACACACCAAGGTACATCCAAATCGGTTCATAAATACGACCGTTATCACGTGACAAAAATCAGGACGTTTCAAAATGTCAACCACGCTAGAAATTCAAAATGCTATAACTCAGCCATTTTTTAAGATATAGACGAAACAAAAACTGCTCCCGAATCTTTTTATCAAGGTCAAACAGATAAGAAAAAAATATTTTTTCAATTTTCAATTTTTTGGTACCACATTTCAAATTTAAATTTTTCTTAAAAAATTAAATGGCCGCCACTTTTAAACAAGATGACGGATGAAGCTCGCCAACGAACTCGGTCGAGACATTGGTATGTACTATGTATAAACGAAGTTACATCCAAATCGGTTCGTAAATACGCCTTTTATCGCGTGACAAAATTCAGGACGTTTCAAAATGTCAGTCACGCTAGAAATTCAAAATGCTGTAACTCAGCCATTTTTTAAGATATAGACGAAACAAAAACTGCTCCGGAATCTTTGTATAAAGGTCAAATACATAAGAAAAAAAAATATTTTTCCAATTTCAATTTTTTGGTACCACATTTCAAAATTTTAAAACATTTTAAATGGCCGCCATTTTGAAACAAGATGGCGGATGAAGCTGGACAACAAACTCGGTCGAGACATTGGTATGTACTATGTACACACCGAATTACATCCAAATCGGTTCATAAATACGAGGGTTACAGTGTGACAAAGGTCAGATATATATATATATATATATGTCAATTTTGAACGGAGGGTGGTTTCGGGTTCTAGGGGTCATGATCGATGAAAATATACCAAAATTTTTTTTAATCACTTTCTTCCAAACGGCTGCAATAGGTAGCTTTTTGTGATGAAAGCTACCTAAAACGCAAATTTCGTCAAAAGATCGCGGAAAAAACACAAATTTCGAGAAAAGATCACGGAAAAAAAAACGGAAATTTCGTGAAAAGATCTCGGAAAAAACGTAAATTTTGTGAAAAGATCGTGGAGAAAACGCAACTTTCGTCAAAAGATTGTGAAAAAACACAAATTTCACAAAAAGATTGCAGAAAAAATACAAATTTCATCAAAAGATCGCGGAAAAAACGCAAATTTCGTCAAAAGATCGCCTAAAAACGCAACTTTCGTCAAAAAATCTTGAAAGAAATGCAAATATTTTCAAAGAATGGCGAAAAAACCCCCTCAAATTTCGTTAAAAGATTACAAAAAACGCAATTCTGTGAAAAGATCGCGGAAAAAACACAGATTTCGTCAAAAGATCATGAAATTCGTTAAATGGTCGCAGAAAAATACATATTAGTTAGTGCCGAGGGGGGGGGGGGATTCCCCTCTGCTGTAACCTTTGAGAAAATTTCCTGTGAATTTATTTCATTGCAATTAATAGCAAAAATAAAATTTTCCAGTTGAGTGTAATCATATCGAATGGTAAGTAATATGTATTAGTAAATTACAATGTTGATAGTTTGATAAAACACAATTTCGTATGGAGCGTACATAACTTTGTTACTGGCCAGTGGTTAAACAAAACTGGCCAGTGAAAAAAATCAGTGTACTGGCCAGTGGGTAAAAATGTTAATTTTGACCTATACAGTATTTGAACGCTGAGAAAAAAAAATCACAAAAATCTGATTTAAATAAAAAAAAATCAGATTTTTTAAATTTTTTAAAAAAAATCATGATTTTTTTACACTCTAGTTTGCAATTACTTTTTTTTTACATTAAAAAAATTTGTAAATTTCGTATGTTAAAATGATATATGATAATATACTCATTCTGATTAGAATTGCTGCAAAAAGTGGTGAGAGAGCAAAGTGAGCAGTGACCACGTAGCAGTCATAATCTGGGTTGCAAAGAAGCTGGCTAAAATTAAAAAAAGCCACGCCAGTGGCTTTTATTGGTTTTAACCGACTTTTTTTGGTCAAAATTGGCCTTTTTTGGCCATAATTGGCTTTTATAAAGTGAAGCATTGTAATTATAAACTACACATTTTAAAGTGTTTTTAATTAGTTTTAATGACATTTAATTGATCTAGAGTTTAATAATTAACCCAATTTCTGAATAATGAAGACATTAATACTGGAATAAAACTTAGATGGTTTTGCTAGTGATTTGTAGTCAGAATTGCAAATGTGTCAGCTAAATTTTAAAAAGGCCATACCAACTGCTTTATCTGGTTTACACTGACCTGTAAATCCACCCCCATCCCCAATTTTTTTCAGTTTTACTGCTTTATAAAATTGAAGAGGACAATGGTTACTTAGTTACATGTTTTATTACTTAATTTTAAGAGCTATTATTATACAAGTCTTATTTTATTTCTAGTAAACATTTAAAATTATACATAGTCATGTAATGAAAACACAATGTCTCACTATTAAAAACATTATGAATAGCATATGCTTAGCAACAAGATTTTCAAAATTTTATTTGGAGATTTTTTTTTTTTTCCTATTTAAATGCTCTATTTTTTATACACTTATGTACCAAACTCTCCTCAAATATTATATCCTTTCTAATTTCTCTTTTAACATTTATAACTTAAATCTCTCCGTATGGACACATAAGAATGTTTCCATTTTGATGTGCTACATTATGTCATTGTTTAATTAAATACAGTAGCCTCCCTCTTAACCAGAACTCCGCTTTAACCGGCTGACTTTTTTCCCCAACATCAGGCAAAATTCAATGATGACGACCTCAGAAACTCAGCTTACGCTTTCCAGTTGAAGTGCAATCCCGAGGGAAAGGAAGTAAAATTCAGAAAGGAGAACGTCTTTTCTAAATGGATACGCGTTGACCTTCACCAGTGTTGAATTTAGGGGGGGAGGGAGTTCCCCCCCAGGAACAATGAGAAGTCTCCTTGGAGGATTTGAGATTTTGTGTTTTTAATGGTCAAAAGTACAATCCTCCACCCGGAACTCTATAATGTCTGATCTATCTGCAAACTGTTTTGTACAAACGTTTAAAAAGCTTGAGGAATGCGAACAGATTACCGTAGATGTATAAGAGTTGTTTGAGTTTGATAAAAATCTCAAGCATGAAACATTATTTGACAAGGATACAATTAGGACAATAACTGATGGTGTTCAATACGAAGACGATCTTGATGATGATCCAGTTAAAGTTGACACTGCTAAAATTCCTTATACGGAAGGGGTAAAGGCAATAGAGTTGGCGCTACGCTATATGTTGAGCAGTGTCTAACAGCTTCTTCGGTTAAACTTATGATGTTAAAGAGATGGAGAGATAATGCTGCAAAATGCCGGGCATCTTGCCTTCAACAGAAGAAGCTTGCTGATTTCTTTATGGTTGATTAACTTAAATATACATAATGTAGAACAATTTCAACTTCTTATAAAGGTGTGTGACATGATTTTCAACAATTTAATTTGTGTTAAATATTTTTCATTATTTGTTTTCAGTGATATTTTTCATTCATTTCCTTTAATTATAACTAATATTCATTTCACAAAATATAGAAAATATGTTCTTTTTTTTAACTACCCAAATTTAAAAACTAAATGCATCCTTATGGGTTTAATTAATTACATTACGCAGATATTATTTAATTTTTTTTTACTTTTCTGCTTTAACCGGTTTTTCTCTTAACCAGCTTACCCTCGGTCCCATGTAGGCTGGTGAAGAGGGAGGCTACTGTATAATCTTTAAAATGCATAGTATATGTGGAGTTATGTAATAGAGAATTTCAAAACACCAGTTTGATGTCTAACTTATATCCTTTTCAATATTTATAATTTTTTTTTCAGACATAATGCCTTCTAGCAGTTATAGAGACTTATTTATTTGACAAAATGTAATAGAAATTTATAATTTTTTTAGTAAAAAATATTTATAAGTATTAAAAAGTAATTGATCTAAATTTAAAACGAATTCGCTATAAACCAACTTTTAAAAATAAAACCCGGCTTTTTTTAAGTGGTTAAAACCAAAAAAAGCCGGCAATCCTGGTCATAATGGGAATTGCGTCACTATTTAAAAGCGTTTAACCCTTTATCTACTAACATTACTTACAAGTACCATTAAAATAAGTTGTTCTAAAATTCATTTAATACATCTATTAGTTGTAATACAGTTTAGAATGAGTTATACATATACATTACTTTATCTTGTTCCAAAACCATTATTGGTTAAAAAAACAAAAATATTTTTTAAAGGATGATTTCTTTTGTCTTTGCATCTTTTCAGCTTTCTTGGCGTTGGGAGGGGTGAGGATTTCTCAATTCGGAAATATTTCTATATTTCTATTGTAAGAACATTATATTTGTACATTTCCTAATTTTACAAAACACTAAGAAAAATATTTAAAAGAAAAGATTTGAGTGGGGTTATAAATATTGCACATAATCCCTATAAATTCAAATTTAATTAATCCTTCTCAAATTTATTAAATGATTATGTAAATCTTCTAATGTACTTTAAACAATTCACGAAAAATGTTTTAGAAGATAAAATTTTCATGAATTCATAATTCAGTGCATAAAGAGTTAATAACTATGGATTAGATTTTCAGTAATGGATCATTCCATGTCACTTCATCCAGACCATGTCACCCACCGTCACAGATTTCTGTGAAATTTTAAACACAAAAACAATGTCTAAAGATATGCTGTTACACCAAATTTCAGTTTAAAATAATAAGTTTTTCATGAGTTAAAAGCATTTAAAAATACCCCTATCACTCAATTTTTTGCAGAAAATGATCCTCCGTCAAACATGTAATGTTGGATAAAAATGCTCATTTTTCTAAATATTATTAATAAAATTAGATATATATATTTTTAGAGATTCTTAATAATGTATTTTATTAAAAGAATGGTTTATAAAACTTTTTAGAACTCTAATATTGTTTTTAAAAAATATTTTATCTAAGGAGTTAAGAAAAATATGGAAATATATAATTCATTTTTTTTTACATGTGCCACCCATTTGATTTGACTGATTTTTTTTTAAATATATAGTTTAAAAGGAAACCATTTAATAATAAAAAAATTAGAAAGGTGTTTTTTGAAATTCTTGAGAAAAAATTTTTTTTGTTAATTTTACAGAATATATCTAAAGTATTCTAAAAGTTATATGAAGTTATATTCAAAAATATGTGTAATAATAATAAACAAATATTATAATTAAACTATAATTTTGTTTCCAAAAACTTTTTTTAATGTTATTTAAATAAATTAAAGTATAAAATTCATATTATTTCTGTTACAGAAAATTAACTTC
This sequence comes from Maratus speciosus, assembly GCA_963932465.1. Lineage (NCBI taxonomy): Eukaryota > Metazoa > Arthropoda > Arachnida > Araneae > Salticidae > Maratus > Maratus speciosus. Next base: position 504,620,513 of record OZ010793.1, on the reverse strand, counting down.
CGCTATGTATTAAAAAAAATTTTCCATTATACTAACTGAAAAACAACCAGTATAAACTGATTTATAAAGCTATATTCATTCAAACAATCTAAGCTTTGCATTTTCTTTTAAAAAAATGTGGAAAGTATAAATTTATAGTTTAAATTTTGTTTCACCTATAGTCTTCAAAATGAAATAAAAATAAAGTAATAAAAACATAAATAATCACTGGTATATTGAGATTATTCAGAGCATAGATTATGATGAAAAAGATGCAAATATAAAGTTTATGCATCCCAACGGACCTTCTACTTCATTTTGCTGGCCAAATAATGATTGTTGCAACGTGACCTTCAACCAGGGTTGGCAGGTTTTTGACACTTGTCAGTTTTTGACGGTTTAAACCGTCGTGTCAAAAAATCCTTGTCAAAAACCTCAAATACTACAGTGATCTGTAAAATTTCACATTAAATGTCACACATTAGATGTAATATTTAAAATTCACTATTACTGTAATTGTATAATTAGTAGGGATGCACCGGATATTGATTTTGCCGGATATCGGATACCGGATATCCGAAGCTCCTTTGCCAGCCGGATTCGGATATCCGGCCGGATATCCGATCGGATATCCGGCACTAGATATGTTTTTAGTTATATGATGAATTATTTCCTTATATAACGCCATCTCAGAACAATAAATTACAAGCATGTTTCACACATCATTAAAACATTTTAAATATATTGAAATATAATTTACAAAAACTATATTTCTTTGAATATCAGGGCTTGAAATTCAAGTTTTCCCCTGGAGGGAAGTTTCCCACCCAACATTTAAAAATGCAGGGGAGTTGAACTATTAGAAAGGGAAAAAAAATCTTTAAACCCCGTTATTTTTTATGTGCCACTTAAAGAATTACATTTATACAGACATGACAAAATACCATTAAAATAATTTAAATTAACAACTCAAGATAATTATCCAAAATGTTTATTTTTATTAAAACAAAGGAACAGAATCAAGTTTTATATATATACCATGTCTATCTTTCATCTTTCACCTAATGTTATGGGCAATTAACAATTGGGTTCCTAAATGAATTTCTTAATTTAGATTTTATTCCATTTTGCGTGATTTAGCCTCTTTCACAAGTTACACTTTTGACAAACAGCACAGACCAACTTTTATAACTTTAGAAATTATCGGAAACGCATGGTTATGTTCTGTTAAAAAATTTTAGAAAACTTTGCAAAATCTGATGTGCATTAATTTTTAACAGTAAGTTAAAAATGCATGAATAATGCATATCGGTGATTCTATTGTCAATATCATATGGTGATTGTATGTCACTTCTGAACAAACTTGTTTTATTATATCCTTACTGGAATTATAGTCAAAACTGTAGTCCCTGGTATTTTTACTTTCTTCTATCTTTACAAGAAGAAAGTATTGGATTCGTGAAAATTTTCGACTCCCGGTTTTCGACGGATTTACACGTTTTAGAATGCCCAGAACACGATTTGATGGTTTTTAGAAAATGTCTGTCTGTGAGTCTGTCTGTCACTCCGTCACTCTGTCTGTGAGTCTGTATGTGACAAAAATTTTGTGGGCGCTCTATCTCAAGAACTAATGCACAGAATTTCACAAAACTTATTATTTAGTTATACCTTGATATAAACTAGACCTGATTAGTTTTTGGTGAAAATCTCCCAGCAGGTGGCGCTGCTATGCGGCATTTTTCACGATTTCTGCAATAGCTATATCTCAAGAACTACTGCACGGATTTTCATAAAACTTCAGATTCAGTTAGTCCAGGATATAGTTTGGTGCTGATTACTTTTTTGTGAAAATCGCCCAACAGGTGGCGCTGCTATGCTGCATTATTCATGATTATCGCAATAGCTCTAACTCAAGAATAAATGCACGAATTTTCATCAAACTTCAGATTTCGTGAGTCCTTGATATAAATTAGTGCTGTTTAATTTTTGGTGTAAATCGCCCAACAGGTGGCGCTGCTGTGCTGCATTTTCACGATTTTCGCAAGAGCTGTATCTCAAGAACTATTGCACGGATTTTCATCAAACTTCAGATTTAGTTAGTCCTTGACTTGAATTGACGTGTAAATTAGTGCTGTTTAATTTTTGGTGTAAATCGCTCAACAGGTGGCGCTGCTATGCTGTATTTTTTGCGATTTCCGCAATAGCTTTATCTCAAGAACTAACGCTTAGATTTTCAACAAACTTCAGATTCAGGTATACCTTGATATCATTTAGTGCTGTTTATTTTTAGTGTAAATCGCTCAACAGGTGGCGCTGCTATGCTACATTTTTCAGAATTCCCGCTGTAGCTCTATCTCAAGAACTAATGCACGAATTTTCATCAAACTTCAAATTCAGATATACTTTGATATGAATTGGTGCTAAATTCATGTAATTTCTTGTACTATTTAAATGATTTAATTGACGTGATTTATATAGAAGAAAGTTTTGTGATGGCCACAACATACTAGTTGTTAATTGAACTTATGTTCTATGCATTGGAATTTTAAATCCATATCCAAAGTTTGAAAAGGAAATAGTCATTGATTTTTTCTATTACACGATAAAAGGTTGATTTCAAAAAGTCATGTCCTAATCTGTGAATTGCAAGAATCAACTAGTTTGTTATTTCTAAACGTGTTTTTTTAAGTTCAACCAAATTTAATTTTTTTTTCTTCATGTGCACCACAAGTGTAATCTCATTTTGTAGAGTGCTGACTATTGGCCAATTTGGTAGGGATTGGTCTCCGGTGGCCATTACTGCCCTTTTAGTTATTTGCTATTTTGGGCATAGGGAAAAAAACATTGCAAAATACATAAATCGGTCATTAAAAAAAAATATTGCCGATTTCGTCAATCATGGTGAAAATAAATAAAAAAAATTGTCAACCGGTCGCAAGAAGAAAACTGAAGTGCAGGGGAAATCGGCAGCGGGAAAATATCACAAAATTCGTCAATCGATCTGTCATGAGCAAATATCGTGAAATTTTTCAGCCGGTCACAGAGAACAAACGCAAAAATTTTCAATCGGATGCAGAAAAACAATCGTTACTTTCACCAGTATGTCGCAAGAACAAACAGGGAAATTTGCCAATCGGTCACAGAATGTAATTGCTATATTTATCAATTGATCTCGAGGAGAAAAAATCATGAAATTCATCGATCGCTCTCTAGAAAAAATTGTGAAATTCGTCAGTCGGTCGTGGAGAAAAAGCGCAAATTTTTTCAGTCAGATGCAGAAAAACAACCATGAATTTTGTCAATCTGTCGTAAGGAGAAACTGTGAAATCTGCCCATCGATAGTAGAAAATATCACGAAATTTGTCAGTCGGTGCTAAGACTTGCTCGTCGTTTTACAAAGAAACATTTTCAAAAAATGAATTTTTGGAAACAGGAACCGCCCACTCACAATAGGGCATAATAAATAGGGCACAAATCCTGCCATCCCGCTTCGAAATTCAAGCCCTGTATCCAGGGTTGGGTTTTTGACGTCAAAAACTGGTTTTTGACATGACAAGCGTCAAAAACTGGTTTAAACTGTCATAAACTGGTTTAAACTGTCGAAAACTGGTTTAAACCGTCGAAAACTGCCAAATACATGTAACATGCTAAAACATTTTAACAATAGATAAACATTAAATAAGTCAATGATTTAAGTGATCTTTTATTGAAATTTAATAATTTAAAAAATATATTATTTGCAATAAAATATATATATATATTTTTTTTTTTTTTTTGATTTTTCAACCAGAAGAAAATAATTTTGTACAATTAAATAATCCGGATCAATTTTACCCCACAGCATGCTGCAGCACACCACGTGTTTAGCACATTTATTTAGACTCAAAAGATTTTTGGGTTTAGAGTGTATGAAGCATTAGAAAATAGTCTCTCTTAATTGATGCTGAGCTAGTAGGACTTGATAGCAAAAGCATCGCTTGATGAGCAAGTTTTGAAGCAGGCTCAAAAAGCTGTTGCATTTAGCGATACCTTTCCACCAAACAATGGAGTCCTCCCTATAGCACTGAAATAGGAAGACTGGAAAGGGGATTCTTTAGCTTCATACACAATCAGTATGGGTAAGCATCCATAAACTCTCTCCGTAGCTCAAGTGCGAGCTGAATCAACTGATACAGCAGTCAATCCTTGCCCCTGATGGTTGGAGTGCAAAGTATAAGCCAAACAATGGTATGGTTTCATGATTTGATCCCTTCTATTATGCACTTTTTCAATATGGGCTTGCAGGAATTTTCTTTTAGATGACCGAGCCAATTTTGTTCAGTTTTAAAATCGAAAACATTTTTATATATTGAAAGAAAGCATGTTTTAAAAAGATTTTGACTTTAAGCTTCTTTTTTTTTTTAATTACTTCTCTTATTTTGTAAATGTTTAAAATTAATAATCCAATTTCAATTTTGAATGAAATGGTTATTGCCTAGACTAGAATAACATTGATGCACATTATCTTGTTATATATACAAAAAAATCTACACTTTTCTAAGTTTTTTTTCCCCATAAAAAAAGCTAGCTAATGCTTTAAGCTCTCAAAAGTAAGCAAAATTAAAACGGTTTTAAGTAAGAGAAAAAATGTACAGCTCAGGTGAGCTTAATGTCTACTTTTTAGAAAAACACAATTTTACAAAAAAATAACAATTTTACCCTGTTAAAAAGTAGTACTTAACAATAATACTTTACTATGTACTAATTACTGATATACAGTAAGAGTGAATTTAAAATATTACATGTAATGTTGTCATGTGTGACACTTAATTTGAATTTTTGCAGATCAATTTAGTATTTGAGGTTTTTGACATGACAGTTTAAACCCGACATAAACTGACATATCAAAAACCTGCCAACCGTGTAATTATTACTAATACTATATACTAATTATACAATTACAGTAATAGTGAATTTTAAATATTACATCTAATGTGTGACATTTAATGTGAAATTTTACAGATCACTGTAAGTATTTGAGGTTTTTGACGAGGTTTTTGACAAGGGGTTTTTGACATGACAGTTTAAACTGTCAAAAACTGACATGTGTCAAGAACCTGCCAACCCTGCCTGTATCTGCCATTCAAGCCCTGTAATTTATATTAATAATATTGCATAAAAATGTAATTTAAACATTGAAGTATTGTGTTTATTTGTACAATGAAATGCTGATAATTGCGACTGGATTTGAATATAGGATTGCCTATATCGATAATTGCTAATAATTAATTTGTGCATGCAATGAAATGCTGATAATTTGTACAACAAATTTTAGCCAATTAATATGTGTACAATTGTAGAGTATTTTCACAAAGAAATACTACATACTTTCTTTTTATAATTTAAACATAAAATATCTACTAATATACCCATGATTAAAGAGTTATTTTCTCCAAACATAGGTTTAGTTGATGCCCTTTTTCTGTTTTAATTATTTAATATTGTTTTTGCTCTAAGTCACGTTTAGTTTTATTTTAAGTTAAATTATTTTTATATTTAAAAGTAAAAAGAAAATTACTTTTAATTTTAAATATTTATAATGAAGTTACAAAAACAACTAGTTGGATTTGCCAATCACAAAACTTTCTTCTATCTCATACATCTTAATATTTCAAAAAGTAGTTCCAAATATTAATACTTCAATATTATTAGTTCAATATTATACCAACTTTGATTTTGGTCTAAAATTTCTGCTTCAGTCAATTAATCAGAATAAGAATAAGTTAATCTCGATCATATTTATTAAAATCAAAAATTTTTTTGTTATTCTGTTGTACATCAGCATTTTGTGAATAGCCAGCTTAGCAGGATGCAAAGTTCCCTTCGCTTCATGAGCCGCCAATATACAATACAAAAAAAAACTGCGAAAAATCAAGAAAATTTTACCAAAATCTCTGTTACAGTGCCACCTTCTGGCAGAATATTTCCAAATTCAAGGAGAAACTGCTGGCCATAGTCAAAAATATGCACCACAAAATTGGTACAATTCTATGCTTAACTTCATACACTTTTCAATGCTAAAATAATGAAAATAACACAAAAATCCGTATTATAGCGCCCCCTTCCAGCAGAATATTTTCAAATTGAAGAAGGACCTGCTGGCCATAGCCAAAAACATACCCCCGAAAAATTGGTTCAATTTTATACATAACTTCATACACTTTTCGATGGTACAAGAATGAAAGTGGCACAAAAATCGCTATTACAGTGCCCCCCCCCCCCCCCTTTCCAGTGGAATGTTTCCATATTGAAGGAGGGCCGCCTGGCTATAGCCAAAAACATTCGCAAAAAAATTGGTTCAATTCTATGCATAACTTCATTACGATGGCAAAAATCGCTATTATTGGAAATATCCCCATCTTGGCGGAATATTTCTTATTTAAGGAGAACCTGCTGGACATAGCCAAAAACAAATACAAAAAATTTTGTTCAATTGTATGGATAACTTCATACACTTTTCGATGGTACAATAATGAAAAGGGCACAAAATCGCGATTACCGTGCCCCCCCCCCCCTTCCAGTCGAATGTTTCCATATTGAAGGAGGGCCGCCTGGCTATAGCCAAAAACATTCACAAAAAAATGGTTAAATTCTATGCATAACTTCATTCACTTTTCGATGGTACGATGGCAACATACGGACAGACAGACATTTTGTATAAACATGTTTTGGGATATTTGACCCCTAAAACATCTAAATCCGTCGAAAAAAAAAAAAAACGAAAAAAATTCTATTACAATACTTTCTTCTAAAAATCCTGTTTAATTGTTTGTTTAGTTGCCTGTTTAATTGTTAAACTTAAAAGAAAGAAAGAAAATTAAAGTCATACTTTAATAAACAACTTCAAATTTTGTTTTACACTCTGAAAGTAAAGGTACAATTTTCTAAATGAAGTAAACGTAAATTCTTAACTTTATTATAAAGAGTTCAAATATCAATGTTAGGAAAGCTGGCAATTCTTTAAACTTTTGAGAATTACCTTTTACTCATGAATAGTGAACTTACTTTCATATTTTACATTATAAACAAAATTGTTCGGCATTGTTTGTGGTCAAACGATTTCTGTTATCCTTATATATTCGCTTTGCTGCACTCTGCCGGGTATCCGGCAGAGAAGTCGGATATCCGGTGATTGTGATTCGGATATCCGACGGTATTTCGGATATTGAAAAATCAGCCGGATATGCCGGATATCAGATATTTGCCGGATATCCGTTGCATCCCTAATAATTAGTATATAGTATTAGTAATAATTACAGGGTTGGCAGGTTTTTGAAATTTGTCAGTTTATGTCGGGTTTAAACCATAGTTTGAATCGTCATGTCAAAAACCATCTGTCAAAAACCTCAAATACTAAATTGATCTGTAAAAATTCAAATTAAATGTCACACATGACAACATTACATATAATATTTTAAATTCACTCTTACTGTATATCAGTAATTAGTACATAGTAAAGTATTATTGTTAAGTACAACTTTTTAACAGGGTAAAATTTTTATTTAAATTTTTTTTGTAAAATTGTGTTTTTCTAAAAAGTAGACATTAAGCTCACCTGAGCTGTACATTTTTTCTCTTACTTAAAATCGTTTTAATTTCTCTCACTTTTGAGAGCTTAAAACATTAGCTAGCTTTTTTTATGGGGAAAAAAAAAACTTAGAAAAGTGCAGATTTTTTTGTACTTATAACAAGATAATGTGCATCAATGTTATTCTAGTCTAGGCAATAACCATTCCATTCAAAATTGAAATTGGATTATAATTTTAAACATTTACAAAATAAGAGAAGTAATAATAAAAAAAAAGCTTAAAGTCAAAATCTTTAAAACATGCTTTCTTTCAATATATAAAAATGTTTTCGATTTTAAAACTGAACAAAATTGGTCGGTCATCTAAAAGAAAATTCCTTTAAGCCCATATTGAAAAAGTGCATAATCGAAGGGATCAAATCATTAAACCATACCATTGTTTGGCTTATACTTTGCATCTGCATCCCAACCATTAGGGACAAGAGTTGACTGAAGGGCAAGGAATCAGTTGATTCAGCTTGCGCTTGAGCTACAGAGAGAATTTATGGATGCTTACCCATACTGATTGTGTATGAAGCTAAAGAATCCCCTTTCCCGTCTTCTTATTTCAGTGCTATAGGGAGGACTCCATTGCTTGGTGGAAAGGTATCATTAAATGCAACAGCTTTTAGAGCTTGCTTCAAAACTTGCTCATCTAGCAATGCTTTTGCTATTAAGTCCTACTAGCTCAGCATCAATTAAGAGACAGACTATTTTCTAATGCTTCATACACTCTCTAAACTCAAAAATCTTTTGGGTGTAAATAAATGTGCTAAACACGTAGTGTGCTGCAGCATGCTGCAGGGTAAAATTGATCCGGATTATTTAATTGTACAAAATTATTTTCTTCTGGTTGAAAAATCCAAAAAAATATATTTTATTGCAAATAATATATTTTTTAAATTATTAAATTTCAATAAAAGATCACATAAATCATTGACTTATTTAATGTATACCTATTGTTAAAATGTTTTAGTGTGTTACATGTATTTGGCAGTTTTCGACGGTTTATACCAGTTTAAACCAGTTTTTGACGCTTGTCATGTCAAAAACCAGTTTTTGACGTCAAAAACCCAACCCTGCCTTCAACCATATATTATGTAGCATTGAACTGACTGCTGCAACAGGACGGCCATATGCTCTTTCAAAAGAATCTACTGAAACAATCAATCGTAAGTAGAGCATTTATAAAAAGCAATATCTAGTGAGATAATATGTTGAATTTCTAATTCCTATTTCCATTTAAATTTATCATAAACACCTCTAACCATTCAACAATAAAAAAGTGCAAATCTGGCACAGAAATAAATCTTATATTTGAAATTGGCTAAAACTTGAAAAACTTCTGTCTCATATATGTAAGTAAATTATGTATATATTATATCAGTAACAAAGAAAAAAATATATAATTTTTATGATTTTATTACAGGATATATAACCTAGAATTTTATGTAACATATTGTTAAATTATACACAAAATTTATCAAAATAAATCGTTATTCACATTTGCTTTTTTATAATTTCATTATTTTTACCTTGAATTGCTACTAATTCTACTTAATTTATTTATAATAATTTTATTTCTGTTTATGAAGTTAAAAGACTTGATGTTAGTTTTAAAAGTCAATCCTCTTATAATATCATATATTAATAATTGAAACTATTTTGACAAAAACTGTCAAGATGCCAACCCCCCCACCCCCCCCCCAAAAAAAAGAATAAATAAATAAATATTTAAATCTAGGATTAGTTAGAAAAATATGGCACTTATGTTTATTTTGACAGGATATTGAAAAATCTGTGTAAATATGTATCTCATGAATCGTTGGAATGTAAGGGGAGGGGCATCCAGAATTTACGAGTTGATTGAATATTAATAAAGTTTATCAGTCTCCAGATCATCTTTATGCTAGATTATTTCTTTACATGTATGTCTTCAAAATACATGCATATAAAAAAAAATCTAAGAAAAAAAATTTTCTCAAGTTTTTCAAAAAACACCTCTTTAATTTTTTTTTTTTTTTCTTTTTTGAGAAAAGATTGACTAATAAAAAGCTCATAAAAAATATTTAACAAAATAAAATGGGTGGTACACCTAAAAATATTTTTCCTTTTGAAATTCATACATGAAATGTCAAAGAAAAATTTTTTTCTCAAATTTTTCAAAAAACACCTCTTTAATTTTTTTATTGAGAAAAGATTGACTAATAAAGAGCTCATAAAAAAAAAAAAAAAAAATATTTAGCAAAATAAAATGGGTGGCACATCTAAAAATATTTTTGTGAAATTCATATATGAAATGTCAATTTTATATGGATCCTATTCAAAAGTTCAAAAATTAAAAAAATAAATTTGTTGTAAAAAGAAAATAAAAATTGTTATTACTTTAAGAAATAAATAATATAAAGAAAGTTCTGCCAAAATATTTAACCATTTTAATTATTTGGTAAAGAGTTACGAAGTTTTTTGTAGAACCATACAGAAAATCAACACTTTAAAAATGTCCATAGAAAAAGAAAAGTGTCGCATGTTCAGATGCTTATAATTTAAAATATTTTAATTGGATTCAATTACAATTTCACGTGGTAGCATCTTATACATGTATGTTTTCATGTACCAAGTTTCGTCAAAATCTGAGATGGTGGGTGACATTTTGTAAAATTGCTGGATGACTTGATATGGAATAACCCTAATATAAATTATGGTACTTCTTAGTTATCCCGTCGACCAATTTTGTCAAATTATATAAATCGCCAAAACCACTCGCCAAATTATACACATTGACATAATTTTTATTTTAAATAACGAAAGAACAAATAAATTAGTAAAACATTAATAAAAATACAAATAAAATGTTGAACTAATGGTTTTATTGGCCATTAATGGCATTTAATCTTACAATTAATTAATTAATTGATGGCAACCATTATAGGCATTTAATCTTACAATTTGGCGACAGTAATTTGGTCGGTGGGATAACTAAGAAGTACCTAAATTATTTTTTAAAAATAAAAATTTTATGTAAATAATCATTTTTACACTGCATTTTCTTTACATATAAATCAGGGCATTTTACTCAATTTTTCTTACAATTAACTTTTTTGAAATCTGATAAATACAGTTATAAAACACCCTTCTAAGAAACATTATTTGCACCAAAAGAAGTTTCATAATCGTAGAAGAAATGAGATTTTAATTTTTTTTTTTTTTTTTTTTTTTTTTTTTTGTGTGTGTGTGTGTGTTTGTGTTAACACAAAATTTGCATTTTTGTTTGATTAAATCATTTTCCTTCATATAACCATTCAATAAAATGTTAATAAGATATAAAATACTCAAATAAATTTTAAAAAGTTTAAAGGATAAAAAAATGATTGCATTAGCCAGATTTTATGAATCAAGCTAATATATAAATATCAATTATATATAATGAAATAAACTATAATCTTCATAACTAATCTATTAAATCATGCGTGAAAAACAAACAAGAAAACACATTTCTCATAAAAATTATTTGTACTCAATAGTTGTAACATTAATTATTTGGCTATTTGAAAAAAAAATTGACACAAAAAATGATGATAATGGAATATAACTAAATTTCTGCGAAATGAGTAAATTTAAATATAAAACAAAAATATCGTCATGCCATCAATATTTCAATAGAGCATCTGTTTACAAATTTTAACATTTACTTTCAATGTTACTTTTTAATCAAATAAAACGCGAACTATCATAAACATTTAAACTTTTATTGGGATGCTTTTGTTAATGTTGGATAACTGCATTGTACTCAAATGCATCATATATTCAGCCAGTACTAAGTAAAGCATCTTATCTTGCATTTACCTTGATTAATAGCATATTTACAAAGTAACACTTTCTCGCACTAAACAATAAACTACGGAAGTTCATATTTATAACCTTGGTCCAATTTCTAGCTTCTCCAAGATATAAACTAAAGATGCTTATAAAACGTAACATTCAAGCGAAATTTCACTAAAACGTATATAAAATAAACAAACTTGTAAAATGTACAGCTAATCATCTTTAGAAAAATAGTCTTTAAGACAGTATGAATTAATATATATATATATATAAGTATGGTATTACCTATTATTATTTACATTTTTAATGACTGAAGTTCATTGTACATAAGGGTGCAATAAATTTAAGCAAGAAACAGTGTGATTCAAGGATTCCTATTCCCGAAGAAAACAGATCGACTTCCCACCGCATTGTTTATTTTTATCAAGGACCGACGAGCCTCCACTAAAAATAATAAAAAAATATATAAAAATAAAAATATATTTTTAGAAATTTATTGTTACTTTAGAACATTTATAAATCTTTAAAAGAAGTTTAAACAATTGATTAAATTCTTGCTTATTACTATTCATTTATTTTCAAGGTCAAGATAGTCATAAAGTAAAGTTGTTGCTAGGCGCTCTATTATAAGCTCAGCGCGGTGGCATCACATAATTGACATCCAGTGTCAAATCAGAAGTAAATATTTTTGTCAACAAGGTGACTTCACAGTTGTTTTCTAGGCCAATTGTGGAATTGTTTAAACTGCTGTTTTACAATATAAAGAATTCAAAAATTATTTATTGAAAACTTATTTAGTTTGTTCAAGTTTTTCATAATTTTGTAGAAATCTCAATATTTCGTCGTCATTGTTTTTTGAAAATAATTTATTCTCCATTTTTTGTGTCGATCTGCTGCCCAATGCTTAGCTACATTACAAATCTGTATTTTGTGTATAATGAAGAATATTTTGAAAGTGTAAGAAGTTTTTGCAGCTTTAGAAATATCAAAAGAAATAGAGGCATTCAAACCCACCCAAGAAGTATATTAAAGAACTTTTCCGTTGCAGCATAAATTTACTGTAAAGAACTTTCTTCCATCATTGTAATTAGTGTTAAATATACATATATATATATATTTCTTTTGTTAAAACTTTGTAAAATTTCTACATTGTGATACTTTGGACGATAATGAAGTTCCTTGAAAGTAGTCGTTTTGAAGCCATAAATTCAGCTCTCCGTTTTCAAGCTGGAGATTGCTTTATTCGTGGAAGGTTTGTAATTAATTCTTTCGAGCTATTTTGAAGTAATTAATTATTATTTATTATACCTCGAATAATAAATGCATGCTCTTTTAACATTACGAATGCAATCGTAATTTTTACCTGACATATTTCATTCAAATAACAAGTAACCGTATGTGTAGAGAACTTTCTTGGATTGATAGTTATGATTATGTCATACATAGTATTATAATTCGCCATCTTCCAAAATAATTCGAATTTATAAAGATACTTAATACCTACCATAATTAGCATTAAAATTGATTTTTAAAAAAGTCACCCTGGTCAAATCCTATTAAGTCCCTTTAACCCTTTGAGTGACTTCTCCCCCCCCCCCCCCAAGAATATAAACCGAACTTACCTTGCATTTATCCAAAATTTTCAGCATAATAAAATATAAAATTATAATTTACTAAAAATTAAATAACTGTACAACAAAAACTATAAAATTATTAACAGAGTTCATTCTAGATCAAGGGCAGGCAGAATGCACTCTGCCATAATAGGACACTTCAAAGAAAAAAAAGGGACACACTCATGAATTATTTCAAATTAGTCTAGTAGCATTTGTGTGTGTGTATGTATATATATGCAGAATGATTTTTTACATATTTTTAAATATTCTTATTACAGTAAACTCTCTGTAAGGCGGACTCTGTGTAAGACGGAAATCTGTCTAACTCGGAAAGATTTTCAAGTCCCTGTGAATCCATATACATAGAGTAAAATTTGTATAAGGCGGAATGTTGCCTACTGCAGAAAATTTTCTTGGTCCCGATCGCTTCCGCCTTAGACAGAGTTTACTGTATTTTACAATCAAATGTAGTACTGTGACTCAGTGATGAAAACTTCAGTACAGGTATAGTTGTTCTTTAGTATGATTGATCAGTAGTATTTTATGTCTAAACTACATTCAGATTCATTATAAATGATGAATCTTTAAGATTTCTGTACTGTTACATAGAAGTATTTTGAATTATTAATAATTTGTCTCGATCGAGACATATTTAAGATCTCACTATAGTTTTCTATATGTTTATGGGGAACAAAACTCAGAACAGATGTCATAAGTTCCCCCCCGGCCGCCATCTTGGAATTTTCTTGGCGTGAAAACCCTTTTTCCACCAAGTAGTAAATGTCGCCAAGCACCGGTTTATACGCATGTTTGGCTTAACGAAAATAAAATGTAAATAATAAACAAAATTCGCTAAAATGGCAACCAGTAATCCTTGTATGTGCGCTTCGCGCACATTTTCCGAAAAAAAACATCACTGCATTCAACACTTCTCGAGGTGTAGCATTCTCAAAATTCAGCAGTTTTCGCTTTCTAGCAATCTCATAATATAAAAACTTTTAAAGCAAAAATACACATAAAAAACAAAATTCGCTAAAATGGCAACCAGTAATCGTTGTATGTGCCCTTCGCGCACATTTTCTGAAAAAAAACATCGCCGAATTCAGCATTTCTCGGATATAGCATTCTCAAAATTCAGCAGTTTTCGCTTTCTAGCAATCTCAAAATATAAAAAACTTTTAAAGCAAAAATACACATAAAAAACAAAATTCGCTAAAATGGCAACCAGCAATCGTTGTATGTGGGCTTCGCGCACATTTTCTGAAAAAAAAACATCGCCGAATTCAGCATTTCTCGCGATATAGAATTCTCAAAATTCAGCAATTCTCGCTTTCTAGCAATCACAAAATGTAAAAAACTCAAAAGCAGTAAAATACATAAAATTATCAACATACCTTAACAAACATCTGCTTTCTTGAAAGATCCAGCTCGAAATATTATCGCCGACATTTTCCTAAATAGGCTTATCAATACGTATTCACAAACTATAAACAAACCTTCTTTTCTTGTCAAAATTTCCTCATATTTCCTAATTATTTCAACAACGGCGTTTAAACGGACTACAGAAAACATAGTTAATCAAATACATTCAATAAATTTCACATAAAAATAAAAAGGCAGAACTATACAACATGATATCAAAATACATTCACAATATTCCAACATTAACTTCTCGGTTGCCAGAACGACACGTCACAGGACATTCAACATATCGAGGTTGCCATATCCATAACCACCGTCAACACGCCAACAAAAAATCGCCAAACATTTCAAAACAACAACGGCGGAGGGAACATACGGCATCTAAGCCCAAAACTCTCTCTTCCCCTGTAATATGTAGTTAATTTAAAGGTAGGGTAGATGTACCAGTTTTGGCCACTGTACCAGTTTTGGCCACATTGGATCAATTTGTCCAATATTTAGCCTGTGAATTAATGCTAACAAATAATAGGCATTCTTACATTTTAAGCAAACTCTCTTTTATCATTTACAATATCATTTGTTTATTTTTTGATAAAATATGACTTGCAAAAGAAATAAATGTGTGAAACTGTAGTGTGTGCTTACATGTATTAAGATTTTTGCTTAGCTGACAAGTTTTCAGAATCTTTCAACATTAGGCACTTATTGGGTTCTATTTGTTCTGAAACAAATTGCTATTAGGTTTTATGACGTAAGCTTTCTCTCTACTGCAATTTTACATTTAATTTAATTATTTTAACAGTTTAATGGGGGGTGGCCAAAACTGGTGCATTAAATTTGCTATATGTACCAGTTATGGCCATGGGGGTGGCCAAAAAGGGTACAACATTATGTTCCACTTTTGGCCACATGATTCATTATAGAGGGAATTTTAGCCATTTAATAAATTTAAGAACATCTGGAAAAATCAATTTAATTTTGTTTTATATAGTAATGGCTTCAATAATAATAATAATAAAAGCTAATGGCAGTTCTTATAAAAGAGATTTTGTAATTCTCTGTCCAATAGATAATTCACTTTAGAAAGAAGGACATTGTGCTAGTCACTAAAGAATGATATTGCTAAAGAAAATATAGTATTGTGTTTAGTATTGATAAAACAAAAGGGGAAGCGATATGTAATGTTTAGATATGATAAATAAACTAAAACATAAATTTTGAAAGATTTTATAACTTATATAAATAAAAAGTTCAATAAAATTATAGCATGATTTAATTGCTTGTATTTTTCCTAACGAAATGAAGAAGTTCCATAATTTTTGCAATATTTCAGGCACACAGATTTAGAAATACTAAATATTGTGAAAATCTTTACTAGAGATATCTAAATACAAGTAAGAATGTATTTCACATTATTTAAAAAAAAAAAAAAAACAGGATTCCTTTTACCAAGTTTAAAAGAGATTCTGTGCTATTAAAAAATGGCCTAGAGAGAACACTGCTCTAAGATAGGAAGTAAAATTAAGGCCATTCAAAATGTAATGCCAGCACTACAAGCTAGCAAAGTTTTGGAGTAACCGGTTCTTGCCTTACATCACAAGTTTGCAGGACGGACACCACTTTTCTCTAATAATGTTGAATCTCAAGTAGTAGATCTAGGTACTAGGAATTGAAGTTAAAAATCAATTAGAAAAGTGGATTTTAGTTATTGTCAGAATACTATTTCCTATAAAAATGGAATAACTTTTAAGATTCTGCCCAGAAAATTGTAGCCGGCAAGATAGAAACTCCATTTCAAGATGGAAGACCAGGTATGAAATGGTATGATTTGCTTCTGAAATCACACCCTAAAATAACTTGCAAAGAAGCAAGGTATTCAAATAAGGCACAAGCTAATATAAATCAAAAGATGATTTCATAACTTTTTGATCAAAATCAAACAAAAATCAGAAAATGCTTTCAAGAAATATAACTCTTTGATGAAGATTCAAGTGTTCTAAACAAGCCACAATCCATGAATAATTATAAAACTGATTAAATAGTTAATCTTTATGTCCTATAGGCACTGTTGTCCCTTTTATTAATCAAATTTAAATATATTTTTTGTTTTTTAATTGAAATTTTCAGTTAAAATCAACATAAGTATATTTTATTTGATGTTTTTATCAATTCATAAAGAAATTTGCAAATTTCTCTTAATACAGCAAACAAATATATGTGTGGTAAAATAGATGTTGCATAAAAATGCTTTATTTTTACTTATTATCAATTAAAATATTTGTTAAACTACATGATATTGGAGTGGCCAAAACTGGTGCATAGAGATGGCCAAAACTGGTGTAGGGGTGGCCAAAACTGGTACAAATTGGAATAAATTACTTGATAAGTTATTACTCATAACCTAAAATATTCTGTAGAAAGTCATTATAGTTAACAGAAAGACAATTAAATTTACTAAAGAATGATGTTATTATGATTTAATATGCTTCAATCGATCAAGAAATGTAAAATTTCTATTTCAAATTTTCTCTAAATGTGGCCAAAACTGGTACATCTACCCTATGTTAAAACATCATATGCTTAGATGCATTCTACTTGTATGAAATATACATTTTCCTCATTTGAGTAAGAGTGACATATTTCTTTTTAATCTTCAGTAATAACCAAGCCCTGTTTACATTATAAACTTGCACTAAACATGTTTACATTTAAAAAAACTAGTATATTGTGGGCATCACAAAACTTTCTTCTATATAAATCATGTCAATTAAATCATTTAAATAGTACAAGAAATTACATCAATTTAGCACCAATTCATATCAAAGTATATCTGAATTTGAAGTTTGATGAAAATTCGTGCATTAGTTATTGAGATAGAGCTATGGTGGAAATTCTGAAAAATTCAGCATAGCAGCGCTACCTGTTGAGTGATTTGCACCAAAACATAAAGAGCACTAATTCATACCGAGGATTACCTGAATCTGAAGTTTGTTGAAAATCCAAGCATTAGTTCTTGAGATAGAGCTATTGCAGAAATCGCAAAAATGCAGCATAGCAGTGTCACCTGTTGAGCGATTTACATTAGAATATAAACAGCACTAAATCATATCCAGGTATATCTGAATCTGTAGTTTGTTGAAAACCCAAGCATTAGTTCTTGAGATAGATTGCAGAAATCACAAATAATGCACATAGCAGCGCCATCTGTTGAGCAATTTACACCAAAATGTACAAAACGTCAATTCATGTCAAGGACTAACTGAATCTGAAGTTTGATGAAAGTCTGTGCATTATTTCTTGAGATAGAGCTATTGCAAAAATCGTGTAAATCCTGCAAAATGCAGCATAGCAGCGCCATCCATTGGGCGATTTACACCAAAACATTACCAGCACCAACTCATATCGAGGAATAACTAAATCTTAAGTTTGATGAAAATCCGTGCATTAGTTCTTGAGATAGAGCTATTACAGAAATCATGAAAAATGCAGCATAGCAGCGCCATCTGTTGGGAGATTTACACCAAAAACTAATCAGTACCAATTTATATTAGGGACTACTAGAATATAAATTTTTATTAAATTCCGTGCATTAGTTCTTGAGATAGAGCGCCCACAAAATTTGTGTCACATACAGACAGACATTTTGTAAAAACATGTTTTTTGGAATCTCTGACCCCTAAAACGTGTAAATCCGTCAAAAACTGGAAATCAAAAATTTTCATTGATCCAATACTTTCTTCTTGTAAAGATAGAAGAAAGTAATAGTAATAAGTTTTCATTGACAAAAATATCTCCTGATTTCTGAAATGAAATCTCCTGATTTTTGGCTTTCAGAACTTGGCAAATCTGTATATGTAAAATGCATTTACAAACTTTGATTTTATTGATATATTGAATTTACTATGGACATAGTTTAACCCTATACTCTCCTATGTTTAGTGCGACTTGGACAAACTGATCATTTTTTGTACAGAGATCTCAGTGGTCACCTTTTTAGCTACCACTATTTCTAAACAATAATCTTCATCAGGGCTTGAAATTCAATTTTTCCTAGGAGAGTCTCCCTACCAACATTTATAAATGGAGGGGAGTTGAGCTATTTGGGAGGGAGAAAAAAATCTGAAACTTGCTGTTATTTTACGTGCTATTTAAAAAATTTAATAATACAGGCATGACAAAATACCATTGAAGCAATTTAAATTAACAACTCAGAATAATTATGCAAAATGTTTTTTTTATTGAGAAAAGGAAGTAAGTTATAAGCTTTTATACAATCTATTTTTCAACTTTCAACCAAATGTCATGGGTCCTTAATAACAGGGTTGTTAAATGAATTTCTGAATTTAGATTTTATTCGATTTTGGCCCCTGAATCTTGATTCACAAGGTAAACTTGTGACAGACAGCCAGGGTTGCTGGCTTTTAGCCAGGTGAAAAAAAGCCGGCCGGCTTTTTTTGGTTTTAACCACTTAAAAAAAGCCGGCTTTTATTGGAAGAAGTCAGTTTTTATTTTTTAAAGTTGGTTTACAGTAAATTTGTTTTAAATTTGGATCAATTAATTTTTAATACATTTATAAATATTTTCTACTAAAAAAAATACTAGACTTCTATTAAATTTTATCAAATAAATAAGTTTTTATAACTTCTAGAAGACAACTGTGAACGCATTATCTCTGAAAAAAAAAAAAATAATATATATAAACATTGAAAAGGATATATGTTAGGCTCCAAACTGGTGTTTTGAAATTCTATATTATATAGCTCCACATATACTACACATTTTAAAGATTATATTTAATTAAATCTGTTCTTAACTGCTCTGCTCAACAAGCGCAAAATGTTTTGACACATTTACGAATTCATTTTTTAACGGAAAGATGTAAAATTCGAAAGCCTGACCATGAAACATGAAAGCGATTTGGAATCGAACTGTGTTTTCCATTTTTTGATCCATTAATTACCTATGGAGCTATAAAGAGATTTTGATCGTTTTTTCACCCTTTTCTGAGTGGTTTCTTCTTTCGTGTGGAAATTCAGTTCAAAACACTCACTTTGACACTATTTTCTGAAAAATCTATTGCGTTTGCAAAAAAAAAAAAAAAAAAAAAACAGAAAAAACAGTGCAATTACATAGTTTCTGAACAACAACATCTGCTAGTTTCATGCATTTCTGAACAAAAATAAATTAAAACTTAGGTCAGAAAGTTGCCATTTTGGATTTAACAGCCTTAATGACAAAATATAACATATCAAAATGGAAACGAGAAATTAGAAAAGATGTTTTATTTGAGGAGAGTGGTACATAAGTGTATAAAAAAATAGAGCATTTAAACAAAAACAAAAAAAAAAAAAATTCTCAAAATAAAATTTTGAAAAGCTTGTTGCTATGCATATTCATGCATATGCTTATTCATAATGTTTTTAATAGTGAGAAATGGTGGTGTTTATTAATATGACTATGTATAATTTTAAATGTTTGCTAGAAATAAAATAAGACTTGTATGTTAATAGCTCTTAAAATTAAGTAATAAAACCAGGGTTGTAAAAAACCCGGGTTTTTTGTTAAAAACCCAGCCCGGGCGGGTTTTATTAAAAACCCCGGGTTAAATGGGCAATTTTTCCCGGGTAAATTGGGTTAAAATGCCAAAATGTGGACTATGATTCCACCTTCCTCACAAATGATAATCTTCAGGGTTGCCACTGTATAGGGAAAACTGGAACAACTGAGGGAATTTAAAAATGAATATTAAAAACAAGAAATTTTACTAAATTTTGGTGCTTTGCAAAATTTATCTGTTGAAATTTTGAAAATTCTCAGAGGAATTACTCAGGGAAAATTTAATTTTTTGCTTAGGAAAGCACAAGGAATTTGATTGCCGAAATAAATGGCAATCCTGATCTCAAATACAATCTTTGTGAACACTTCATAGTCTAATAGATGGTAATGACTGCATAGTCTTAATAAGGATCTCAATATTCTTCGCTGTTCTTAAAATACATATATATATATGTATTTATTTATTTATTTATTGAACAACAAACATACGACTTGTGTGCTTGACATGAGAGCCCACTTATAAGTCGGAGGCAAGATAGCACAAGGAAATATTACAACACAAGAGAAATAAACCCTGGGAGTTCCACACAAAGAGTGTGTGCAATGGAACCAGCGGGAATCAAACCCACAATCTCTTACGCTTGCAAGGGATTAGCAGAGTGGTGCTTTGACCATTCAGCCACAGAGAACCCATATATATATGATCCTTATAATTTAAATAACAAACAAATTTTAAATTGCAAAGCTATCAGTTGTGTATTATTTAATAATAAAATATAAATATAACTTAAAAAAACTTCTCCTTTGAAATTATCACAAGATTAGCAAATGTTGATAAAAAAAAATATGTTACAACAGAATTTTTTTTTACATGTATATATACAGGGTGTTCACTCTCAACGGTGTCCAGTGGCTAATTCCTTAACCATTAGTCATAGATGTATAGTTCTAATTACAAAAATGTTTTAAATTGGTGCAAAGAAATATTTTAAAAGCGATTTGGGTCAATAAAAACATTTCTTAAAAATTACAAAATTTAAGTTTCTATACGGCCCCCCAGTCTTATAAGTTATATTTAGTAAAATTTTCCTATTACACTGACAAGAAAAAAAAAGTCTTGCTCATATAACACTAAAATTGACTGAGTTATGAAACTTTAAAAATGCATGACTTATACCACTTTCCTGCATCTGAACACAAATGAGTTTGGCCATGCTTTGAGGGGTCATATACTATGTGCTTAAAGTATTCGGAGAACTTTTCATGTGTATCTGTAGTTTGAAAAAAATAATACAAGTGTTATGATTGAGTTAACTTTTATTAAGTTTCAGATTGGCTAAAATTATTGTATTTTAACATATGTTTTATTTTGTAAGGGTTTGAGACTATTTCTTTTCATGATATCTTTTAAGAAATATTATGTTATTTTATGTAACTTCAGTGATCGTATGTATGTTTTCCCAGTTTAAAATTTGTACTCCAAATTTAACTCACTTTCAAATATCCGATCGAGATTGAATTTTACATAAATATTGACGTAAACTCTGATGACAATCTAATATTATTATGATTTTTATCGGTTACCATTCATACTTATTTTACAAGATAACAGAAAAAAAATCTGATAGATTACCGCCAAGAAGTTTAAGAAAAAATTTTAGATTAGATAACACAAGACTGCGATGGTTGTGTTTTTTAACTTTTATGTGTTTTTTAGCACTGAATCTGAGAATTAACTTAATTTTTAACCATCATATCAGGATATTTTGCAAATCATAAATAGTCAAAGTAAAAAAAAAAATAACAAAATCAGATACTATAAAATAGAGGAGATGGCTTGGTAATTGATTTTTATGTACTTTTTAGCACTGAATCAGAAAATTACCTTAATTTTTAAATGATGGTCATTTTCGGATTCAGTGGAAAAAAATACATAAAATAATTTAATAAATATATTAAGTTTAGTAAATATAATACTCTTGAAGCTAACTGAAAAGCTTAAATTTATGTTTTACATTAAAAGCTAAAACATTTTAAAATTATAGGGTTCCCAACCTAAAAATGCAAGTAAATTAGTACTATATTTCCTAAGATTCAAAGAAGTGAATAAATAAAACAAAATAACCACAAACTGTTAACAAATACATCATTTGTTCCTTTCCAGAAATATATTTTAAAAAACCCAGGTTTTTTAAATGGGTTTTTTATAAAAAACCCAGCCCGGGCAGCTACCCACTACAACCCTGAATAAAACATAACTAAGTAACCATTGTCCTCTTTAATTTTATAAAGCAGTAAAAATAAAAAAATTGGCAGTTGGTATGGCCCTTTTAAAATTTAGCAGACATATTTGCAATTCTGCATACAAATCACTAGCAAAATCATCTAAGTTTTATTCCAGTATTATGTCCTCATTATTGAGAAATTGGGTTACTTATTAAACTGTAAATCAATTAAATGTCATTAAAACTAATTAAAAACACTTTAAAATGTGTAGTTTATAATTACAATGCTTTATTGCATAAAAGCCAATTATGGCCAATTTTGGCCAAAAAAAGCCGGTTAAAACCAATAAAAGCCACCGGCCTGGCTTTTTTTAATTTTAGCCGGCTTTTTTGCAACCCTGCGAGACAGCACAAGCACAACATTTAGTATAACTTTGGAAATTATCGGATATGTATGGTTATGCTCTCTAAAAAAAATTTCAGAAAACTTTGCAATATCTGATATGCCTTCATTTTTAACTACTTGCATGAACAATGCAAGTTGATGATGGAATCATCAATATCCATTTCTAGATGAAATTTTTGTAATCGCATTTTTTGTAATCCTTTGACAAAATTCTCTTTTTTTTTCAAAATTTTTTGGATGAAAATCGTAATTTTTCACGATCCTTTGACAAAATTCACATTTTTCCACGATTCTTTGACAAAATTCACATTTTTCCATGATCCTTTGACGAAACTCATGTTTTTTGGATATCCTTTGACGAAATTTGCTTTTTTTTTTTTTGTGATCTTTTGTGTGATGGAAATCGCGGGGGTTTTTTCGCGATCCGTTGACGAAACTCACATTTTTTTTGCAATCGCTCGATGAAATTTGCGTTTTTTTTTTTTTTTTTTTTTTTTTTTTGTGAGCTTTTGATGAAATTCATGTTTTTACGTTATCTTTTGACAATATTCATGAGTTTTTTTCTTGATCCTTTGTCGAAAATTGCATTTTCCTGCGATATTTTGATGAAATGCACGTTTTTTCTGCGATCCTTTGATAAAATTCGCGATCCATTGAAATCATGATCATGAAGTTCATGTTTCTTCAGCAGCGTTTGACTAAATTCGTGTTTATTCTGTGATCAGGGGCACCTTGAGGAGGGGGGGCACAATAGCCCACCCCACCCCCCCAGGAATTTGATTTTTCAGAAAATTTATCAACCATCAATTGTAAGACTCAAACAAAAATTTTAAAAAATGCTCAAACGCTAAAATTTTTCAGATTTATTGCAATAAAAACATATGCATTAAATAAATGCTTTATGCATAGAAACTGTAATTATCAAAAAAATTTCCCTATTCGAACTTTCCTAAGATGAGACATATATCGTACTTTGGCTAATAATTTTAAAAATACATGAGAGACATTTTCTTTTATCAATTGCTTCTCAGCTGTGTACAACTTCATCATAGGAAAACTAGTCCCCTCATTGCTAGAGATCCAGAGGTAGAGTTTTTCAGATATTTTTTTTTTCTTTGGAGGGGGGGGGGGGGGGGGGCAAAAATGGCACTTGACACGTGTCTGGCACAGATTTTGGGCCGACTAAAGTGTCTGTCATTTTCAAAACATTTTTTTCTAAGTATAAATATTATTCTGTCTCAATCTCAGCGTGCCTCAAATACCTTTTTTTGGTAGTCAAAAAATGGCACTTGACACGTGTCTGGCACAGTTTTTGGGCCGACTAAAGTGTCTGTCGTTTTCAAAATATTTTTTTCTAAGGATAAATATTATTCTGTCTCAATCTCAGCGTGCCTCAAATATCTTTTTTGGGTAGTTAAAAAATGGCACTTGACACGTGTCTGGCACAGTTTTTGGGCCACGATCCTTCAGCCAGACATTCGATTTTGTATTCAGCCATTACAAAAGAAGTGTTGCACAAATTTTCAGGGTGCCTCAAATACCTTCCCTAAAATGTTTAACAGCTCTTGGACTATCAGTCATTAATCTATAATACAGGGTCTGTACACATTTCTTTAAATAAAAATCAAAGCAATTTAAGGACCTACAAATTGAATAAACTATTTAATATGCATTTTTCAATGCACGGTTTAAAAGGCAGAGTTTGGTTAGGTGATTATTTATCATTACAATAGAGTTACAAATGGGGCAGGAAAATAATTTCTTTAAAATAGCTTTAACATTTTAAAACTTTGTGTACTTTGTACAGGAGAATTGCAAAGTGGAAAAATCTGGGAGGGGGAAGGAATTTACATGAGCGATTATTTATTGTTACAATAAAGAAACAAACAGAACAGAAAAGTTATAATGGTTTTTAACTTTGTAAGTGGGAGAGCAGAGAGCGATAGCAAAGTAAGAGAAGCAGATTTTTTGGGAGGGGGGGGGGGGAGGAGGTTGATTACATGATTTCATAGTCATTTATCGTTGCTTAACAATTTACAATTGAGGCAGAAAAAAGTAAAAAATGAAAGTTTTGTGTGGTAGGAACGAGGAACTAATTTAGAGTAGAGGGAAGATTTTAAATTATTATTTATTGTTATTGTAACAATAAAGAAACAGAAAGAAAATTTTTAACTTTGTGAGCTGTGGTAGGAGAGAAACAAAATTTTATGAAGGGTAGGAAGTTTATTAGACTACTAGTATATAACCCCCATCAAAAATGATGGAATGTGAATGATAAATCTTCAAAACAATAGTTAAAAAAATATTTTTCTGACTTAAAAAAGAAAAAATGATGCCTCCATACATTTTGTTAATCAAAAAGTATTATACTTTGATTTTTGGCTATTAGAACAAAGAAATTATGTAAACTACAGTTTAGTCACCAGCGCTTAAATGCACGTACGTTAAAAATTTGCTGTTAAGCATGACTTTTTTTTTTTCGCTACAAACTATGTTAAAATTTATAATTTTATCTGCCTGATAATTAAAATATGTTGTACTGATACGAAATATTCATTTTATTTGTAATGTCTTCAAATCTGATAAAATGCATTAAAATATATATATACATACAACAGAAAGTTTCTTTGTTTAATTGCTGATAGATGACGCCAAAAGAATTAGCAATAAACATAAGCTCCTGATTTATTGAGAATTTAAACGGCCTACAGAGGTGTTGTTCGCAGCCTTCGGTACAGAAAATATTGTCTCTTTATCTAATGTTAAAGTGCCATTGAAATAATTCTTTATTGTAAATGCATTTGAAAGCTTTAGATATTCAAATTCGGATAATTTTTACTTTGTCATATAAGACAGAACACAGATGTCATAGGAAATCTGAAATTGTGCAAAAGAATAATCATTCTGAACAAATTAAATATACATGTAATGCAATGTGCTTGCACGGCACTTTCCTGGAGCGAAAGTTATATCTTTTCTCCACCAGATGCCGATAGTTATCTGTTATTTTTAATTTAGAACTTGTTGTTGATTTGGCCCTTAAATTTAGAACTTAATTGGATAGTTTTTGAAGGTTTTAAACAAAGTTAAAATATTTAAAGGTTTTAATATACTTTTACAAATATTTTAAGAGTAGCGTCCACATTAACCTGTGATATATATATATTTTTTCTTTAATAAAGCTTTTAAAGAGTCATTCATTTGTTTGCAGATTTGCTGGAATTTGAATCTGAATGGCAACAGTTACCGTTTGTTTAGATCTGATTTCTATGTTTATAATAGCTTAATTTTAATTAGAACTTAATATGTTATAAATGGATATGATACACATGTTTTATGTGAAAATATGCTGAACAGATATGATTTCAAGTAGAAGAAATTATCATTTAGCTATCATATGTTAGCATATGTGTTTCATTAAGCCTAACATGACGTTTAGCTACTGTCTCGCAGATCAGAGTGGTTCGCACCGGCATGGTTACCTACACTTTCCTGCACTCAGATTTTATTATAAGTAGATTATTTATTCTTAATAAAGATTTATAAATAGGACAGGGGGAAAAAAGTAGTTTTAAAGACTAAATTTTGTGTGCATGTGGAAAAAAAGGAGCTTGCTAAGGGAGAAGCTGCAATCACGAATGTAAAGGAGATTTCAGACATTTAATTATTTATTGCTACAATAAAATAACAAATTGAGCACATAAAAAAACTTTTTTAATGATTTTAAACTTTGGGAATGAGAGGGGGGTGCGAGAGCTTATTAGATGTCTGATTATTTACCTTACAAATTGGAAAAAAAATAATTAGAGAATTTTTTGAAGGGTTATTAGATATTTATTTACCTTAATAAAGATTTACAAATATGAGAAAAGAATTAAAATTAAAGAGATTTAAACACTTTAAATTTTGTATGTTTAGTAAGAGGGCTGGAGAATGGGAAACGTCAATTTCGGCTGGAAGAGAAGAAAATTTTATGGTTGATTATTTATTGATATAATAAAGTAACAGATAGAGCAGAAAAAAATTTAAACAAAACAACTTTTGAAAGTATTAAACTTTATGAGCTGAGAGGGAAAAAGCAGATTTTTTAGGGGAGTCTTTTGTATGCGACTTTTAGCGTTTTGTGACGATATTTTTTTACATTGGTTAAAGGAACCCAGTTTTAATCTTTTCGCCCAAGATAGCAAATTTTGTAGTTTTTGAATTTTTCATGAAATTTTTATACAATTTTCAGCAGGTTTTTTTTCACATTATGTGCTAATTTTTCTACATACAGTAAGATCAGAACCCGATTTCAGTCTTTTAGCCCAATATACATAGGTGCAAAGTTTGACATGACCAAGACTGAAAGTATTTTGTACTATAGCACAAAATTAGCACTCGCCAGGCGTCGAGTAACACTTAAAACGTGGCATTAACTTTATTGTCCTCACTCGCCAAACACTATGGTTGAAAGATCGATGCCAGGGAGGAAAGGGGTGAAATTCATTCGGGATTTACGGCGTTCAAATCTGTGATTCTCCCGAACGTAACAAAAGAAAGTAGCAGGGGTGATTCTGTCTCGAGTTTTCCGAAAATTTAAGGCATTCGGTTCCAGGGGGGGGGGGGGGGGGGGGAACTGTCATTAGTCCAAAAATTCAGATATAAAAATATCGCTAATTTCGATATGGTCACCGAAAAAAAATCAATTTCGTCAATCGTTCGTAGAAAAAAATCACCAATTCCGTCAAAGAATCACGAAAAAGCGTTAATTTCGCCAAAGGACCGCATAAAAAATGCGAATTACGTCAAAACATCGTGGAAAAAACGCAAATTTTGTGAAAAGATCGCGGAAAAAATGCAAATTTCTTCAAAGTATCACGGAAAAATGCAAAATTCGTGAAAAGATCGCAGATAAAACGCAAAATTAGTGATAAGATTGCGGAAAAACGCAAATTTTGTGAAAAGATCGTGGATAAAATGCAAATTTCGTCAAAAGATCGTGAAAAAAATGCAAATTTCATGAAAAGATTGCGGAAAAAAACACAAGTTTGATCAAAAGATCGCAGAAAAAACGTAAATTTCTTCAAAAGATCGCCTAAAAATGCAAATTTCGTCAAAAATTCTAGAAAAAAAATGCAAATATTTTCAAAGAAAGGCGAAAAAACCCCACAAATTTTGTTAATAGATCATGGAAAAAACGCAGATTTCGTCAAAAGATTGCGAAATTTGTTACATGGTCGCAGAAAAATGCAATAAAATTTTTTAGTTGAGTGTAATCATATCGAATGGTAAGTAATATATATTAGTAAATTACAATGCTGATAGTTAGAAAAAACACAATTTTGTATGCAGCGTACATAACTTTGTTACTGGCCAGTGGTTAAAAAAAACTGGCCGGTGAAAAAAATCAGTGTACTGGCCAGTGAGTAAAAATGTTAATTTTGACCTATATTTTGTACGCCTCGCACCCCTCCCAAATGCACACACGCACCATTACCACGCAGAGAAAAACACAAAATTTATAAATGCAGTAAAATTCAATTATGTGGAAACCAGGGATGCCACTCAGAAAATAACAAAAAAGATGAAATTACGTGGGAAAGTAAAATTTATGACATTTTCCCCAATATTTATGTGTAAATTTTGTGAACTGTATTGTATTGAATGTAAAATAAACATATAAGTATACTGTAATTTACTGCGTACATCTGCTGCAGATTAGATAACTCAATTTTCTACCAAAATTTGTTTTGAATAACATGTGACTTGCTTTTGCTGAGCATTTATTTTAATTCATTTTTTTAAATAAAATTTCTGGTATGAAAGACTTAATTAAGCCGCAGCACATATGCGGGAAATTACGGTATATTGATAAATTTCTTATGTTAAAGTGTTTTTATAGTATTTTCTGTAATATACTGCATTTTCATAGTTGATTTGAAAAACGACTAGTACCTGTCAACATGTACAGTTTTATACTGCATCAACATTCTTTCTCCAAATGTAGAGTTTGATTTTCATGTATTCTAATCAGAAACAAATAACGTTAATATTAAATAGTTAACTGTAATTTTTATATGTACAGAAAACTATAACTTGATTTAAAATTTGCGACTTTTTCCACGACAGGCTATGAAAATTGTGACTTTTTACACAACTTCTTGATGAAATTAGTGTTTTTTCCGTGATCATTTGATAAAATTCGCGATTAATTTCTGCAGTTGTGTTGACAAAACTTACTAATTTTTTTATGCTATCTCTTGACGAAATTCGTGGATTTCAGGGAGCCGGAGCGCTCCGGAGCTGTGTTTTTCCTGGAGCTGGAGCTCTAAATTTTCCCCAGCTCCAGGGCTCCTTTAGTTTTTAATATTCTTTTAAATCTTTTTTTTTTTTTTTCAGTCTTTTAAATTTCTAGGGTTAAAATATTTTAATTACATCATTATTCAGTATTTTAATTATATCATTTTTAGGTTTTTATTATTATTATTAATATTAGGGAAGGAAAACTTCTCAAAAAATGGCAACACCACTTTACTTCTACTTTCTACTTGAACTAAGTGACAATACTATTTGAAAACAAATATGGCCACCTGTTGTTTACATGTGTAGTCGTACAATTTTGGCTGTTCGAAAAGTGTAGAAGAAATTTAAGATTTTTGTGTTTAAAATTCTACCAAACTTTCTATTTTAAAAGCAAAAGCTAAAAGATGTCATATTTTCTGAACAAGCATTTCAAGTTTGATGAGAAGAAAAATGCATTTTGTCAGATCTTTAATGAAGATAGAAAGTATTTGTGAGCAAAAAATTAAACGTGTAAATTAAAATCTGCAACTTAAAAGCGCGAAGTCGGAGCCAGAACTACGATATTTTCTCTAGGAGCGGAGCTGGAGCTGGAGCATCAAAAATTGCTCGGCTCCGGGTCACTGGTGGATTTTCCAGAGATTGTTCTACAAAATTCTCGATTATTTTTTTCTGCAACTGATTAACGAAATTAACAAATTTTTCCACGACAGATATACGAAATTTGTGATTTTTTTTTCTTAAGTGATTGAAGAAAGTTGCAGTTTTTTCTGCGAGTGATTGACAGAATTCGCAATTTTATTCTGCGATCTCTTGACGAAATTGACTCTTTCCCCACGATCGGTCAATGACATTAGTGATTAATTTCTGCAATTGTTTAGCGAAATTAGTGATATTTTTTCCGCGACTGGTTGACGAAATTTATGATTTTTTTTCAACAACCAATTGACTAAATTTGCGATATTTTACTCGAGAAATTAACGAAATGTGCAATTTTTTTTTCTCGGGTGATTGATGAAATTCACGATTTTATTCCACAATCATTTAACAATATTTGTGAATAATTTCAATTTCAGTACTTGTGTAACAAAATTTGCGATTTTTTTTTTTTTTTTTTTTTTTTTTACGGAACTCTTGATGAAATTCGCGATTTTGTTCTGCGATCATTTGACAAAATTTGTTTTTGTCTCAAGCGATTGATGAAATTTAAGGGGTTTTTTTCAGTGATCGATTGATGAAATTCGCGGCTTTTTTTTCGCGACCTCTTGATAAAATTCGTGAGGTTTTCTGCGACCATTTAACGACAGTTGAGATTTTTTGCTGAAGTGATTGATCAAAATTTGCGCTTTTATTCATTGAATGCTTGACGAAATTCTCAGGAGTTTTTTCCGGCGCAAATGAGTGCATTTTTTTATGTCCTCAGGATATTTTTTTCGTCTTGTTTCCATCCTTGGGCATTTTCAAAGGACGAAATTCTGTCTTGTGGGCAGAAAACTTGCACCCATACTAATATAGTAAATTATGTTTTTGTTTCAAAAAGTTTATTCAGAATTCGCACAGCGATTTTTTATTTTTTCAGAAATCTTGTATGCGATTTTTAGAGTTTTGCGGTGTTTTTTTTTTTTTTTTTACACTGGTTACGGAATCTAGTTTTGCCCAAGATAGTAAATTTCATCCTCTGCAATTTTTGAATTTTTTACGATTATTTTTATACAATTTTTGGTGGTCTGCACGGGCCAGTACAGATGTAGTTGTTCTTTAGTATGATTGATCAGTAGTATTTTATGTGATAAACTACGTTCAGATTCATTATAAATGATAAATCTTTAAGATTTATTTACTGTTGTTGTGGACATGTTTTGGATTATTAATGATTTGTCTCAGTAAAGACTTAAGATTTTCACTGTAGTATTATATATGCTTATGGGGAACAACCCCTTCCTCTCCTATAATATGTTGTTAATTTAAAAAGTATGTTAAAACATCCTAAACATCATATGCTTAAAAAAATGTATTCTACTTGTAAGGAGTACATATTTTCCGTCAGGGTTGGCAAGTTTCTGCCACAGTGGTTAAAACCGGCATGGCAGAAACTAGTTTCTGCCAATAAGTGGCAAAAACTGGCAGAAACTAAGAAATAATATTAATAAGAACTTTAATGTGCAATGATTCATAATTCACACAATTGTGATATGTAAAAAATTAAGTTAAAATTTAAAATTAAAGATTATGAATGTTATTCAAAGTTGCAAAAAAGTTTCAAAATGATCATATAAATATACTTTGTTTATATAATACTAATTTTCTTTCAGTTGAAAAACAGAAATTTTCATAATGGTAGTCTGATATGTACAAGTTCAACTATTAATAGTATTGTTTAGAGTTGAATTTCTATTTAAAAGTAAAAAAAGGAAATTTACAAAAAATTCTGTGATATTTAAACAAATGTGTTTTTCAGAGTATTTTTAAATAAATAATGCAATGCAATAACTTAAAGATTATGATTCTTGTGAAAACATATAAGCAGGGTTGCCGGCTTTTAGCCAGGCCAAAAAAAGCCGGCCGGCTTTTTTTGGTTTTAGCCACTTAAAAAAAGCCGGCTTTTATTTTTCAAAAAGGTGGTCTATAGATAATTCATATAAAATTTGGATTAATTTATTTTTAATACATTTATAAATATTTTCTACTAAAAAAATATAAATTTCTATTAAATTTTGTCAAATAAATAAGTCCTTATAACTGCTAGAATGCAACTGTGAAGGCATTATGTCAGAAAAAAAATTATAAATATTCAGAAGAATATATTAAATTAGACTCCAAAGTATTGGTTTGGAATTCTTTATCATAGTTCTACACATACCACACAGTTTACAGATTATATGAAAGAATAAGAAAATATTCTTACATACTGATATTTACTTTTAAAATTGATTAAAACTAAATAGCACATATGTATTTAATAACTGAAATTATCTTATATAATACTTGAGAACAAACACTCAGTAATAAGCAATTGATATTCTAACTTATAAAAATGATACAGTAAAAAGTTTTTCTGCTACTAAGCTGTTATATAACTTATTCCAGATATGTCCATACGGACAGATTAAAATCGTAGAATGAACAATGTTGAAAGAGAAATTAGGAAAAATGTAATATTTGAGGAAATTTTAGTACATGTAAGTGTGCATAAAATAAAGAGAACAATTAAAAAAATGGAACAGTGTTAAGGTCAGTGTAAACCAGAGAAAACAATTGGTAAGGCATTTTATTCCAATATTAATGTCTTCATTATATTGAAAAATTGGGTTATATTGATTTCTACCTCAATTAAATGCCTTTAAAACTAATTAAAAAACACATAAAAATGTGTCATTTATAATTAAAATGCTTCACTGTATAAAAGCCAATTTTGGCCAAAAAAAAGCCGGTTAAAACCAATAAAAGCCACCGGCGTGGCTTTTTTAAATTTTAGCCGGCTTTTTTGCAACCCTGCATATAAGTA
The DNA here is from genome assembly GCA_963932465.1 of Maratus speciosus. Classification (NCBI taxonomy): domain Eukaryota; kingdom Metazoa; phylum Arthropoda; class Arachnida; order Araneae; family Salticidae; genus Maratus; species Maratus speciosus. The sequence goes on along the minus strand of OZ010793.1, from coordinate 504,588,091 downwards.
AATAATTGAAGCACAATAAATAACAGAAAAAAAATTTAATGAACTATCTAGTACAATTATTTTACAATATTGAAAGAACAAAATTGCTACTCAAATATACTATTATTACTTTTTCCACAGAACATTCCATAGCACAGGACAAATTTTTCTAATCTTTCTGAACACAGACTGTTTCTTAATTTGTTCTGAATAAAAGGAAAGTTCGAAAACATTCTTTCAAGACTATCATTACTTGCTGGCAATGTCATTATTGAGGATGCAAAATTTGAAAAATCTTCATTTTCATCAGTATTCGTTTTTAGACGACCACTACACAGAAGGCAAGACATTTTCTAGGGCTTCCTTCGAGAAATGTGGACAGGAGTCGATTTTGCTTCAAAGGATATTATATATGGCACAAAATTAGGATTAATATCAGAAAGCAATTTCCTTGCCTTTTCTTTATGCTCATATGTCAATTTTGATCCCATATACTTAGGATGAAGTAAATAAGCTAACATATGGTAGTTGGTTATTACTGTATTAAATCTTCTTTGAACCTTTGTATTTGTTTGTTTTGTACGTGCAAATTGTGGTTGGAATATTTTCAACTAACAGTCTTAAATTGAAAAAAATAAAAATAAATAAAAAGTCAGATTTGTTCCTTTGAATACTGTATTTAAATGAAATGTTTTTTTAATCCATGGAATTACAAGATCCACATATAACTGTAACATTTTTATAAGAGATATTTTTTTACTGTTATTATTAAATTATTATGTTAAATTACTGAAAGGTATTCTGAGTAAGTATTGATTATTTTTCTTTTCTTTTCATTGTTTAATTTAAAATAAGTATTGGATATAGTTTTCTATTTGATTTTTAAACTGAAATTTTAAAACACTCTAATAATTGTTTACATATAAAATTATACAATCATATTATAACAAAAATTTTATGTGTTACATAACTCATTTTTTCTAATACAAATCTATTTATTTTTTAATTAAAACTACCCACAATATTTCATTTGTTATTTATACTGAAAAAAATGTACTTAAGGAATTTAATACTACTAAAAAAATCTCAGATTATGTATGAAATGTGTTTATGCCAGTTGTTGCCAATTTCTGCCGGTTATAACCACTTTCTGCCACTGGCATGGCAGAAACCTTTTTCTGCCGGCAAAAAGCCAGCCCTGTTTTCCGTATTTATTTTTAATCTTCAGTAATAACCAAACCCTGTCTAAAATTGCGCTTGCACTAAGCATGTTTACATATAAAAATTAAGTTTTCATTAAAAAAATATCTCCTGATTTTTGGCTTTCAGAACTTTGACAACTCTGTATATGACATCTGTACATTATTTTTGAACGATCTTTCTAATAATGTAATTGTTATGCAGTTATTTGGAAAAAATAATTTTAATAAAAATAGCCGCTTGGAATATCTGAAAAGCGAAGTGGTCAGCCTGTTTTTGTTTGACAGTCACATGACTTATCCTTTTATTATTAGAGATCAAAGATGTGTATTTTAAATGTATCTGTTACATGTCTTTTAAATGAAATTAGTGATGAGTTTATACTTTAAATGAAATGATGGTGATGGAACCCTATTTGGCGATTTAATCATCTGTTGCCCAACTAACATAAAAGTTACAAAATGGCTGCCTGTCATGGTAAAGCGGTCAGCCCGGAGCTGTTGATGACAGTCACATGACTCGGGCTTTTATTGTATAGATACTAGATGCTATACTTTTTCATGTGTTGGTTAGTCTTTCGTTGATGCACGTTGTATAAGTTTTTGATATTTAACACAAATTAAGGTGATCAGATGTTCTCATTTTCTCTGGATAGTGCTTATATAAGGAAAGGGCATGTTTACAAACAAACATTTCCATCAACCAATGTACCCTTATATTTTCGTCATAGCGAACATTGTAGGAATCATCTTGGCAACATAGGCCAATCATATCATAGACCTGTTAAACGTAGACCAATCAAATTTTCTGAGCTCATGTGTAGAGTCATAAAGAATGCACAAGTTTTTCTTGCTGATCCACAGTAATTCGACCCACAGTGACATCAGCTGCCCTTTCCTTATTGAAGGCAATTTACCTATTGTTGAAAATTTTAAATGATACATTACTATTAGCATAATCTGACTATGTGGCCAGCTTAATGCAATTAACTATCCTGTCAGATATAGATATGTCTTAAAATTGAACATTTTTAAAATAGTGAGGAAATTTTCTGGTCACCCTATATCTATCCATTGGCGATTGGCCATTATATGAAGTTGTTGAACTAAATTTTTAGTTTGGATTAAACTGTCAACCAAATATTAGGCAATTTTTATCTTTTCTTCTTGTTTTTTCTCCCGAATGAAATATTAGCAAGCTAGATGAGTGTGTTATACGAGGAACCAGCCAGCATACATGAAAAAATACCGTATGTGTATTGTTAATAATCAAAATAAGGAAAGTCTGATAAAGGTAGTCAGAAAAATCAGGGAACTTTTTTTTACAATTTCTGTAGACACCCTGTAAAAAATAAGAAGACCTTTAAAGCCATAATCTAATCAATTTTTGACAAATTTTATATATTGTACATACTTTCAGTTCTTTGAGTCAAGAAAGTTCGGTAATTGACATATGTTTGATGAAAAAGTTTCTTCATTTTTGTAACCGTTATGATAACTCTCAGTATAATACTGATCTTGTACAGTTAAAATTAAAATTGTACATTGTCTTGTTTGATTTTAATTTTGACTGTGGATCAATTTTAACAAATTAGCCATTTTACCTCTGTTAAGAGCAGGTATAACATAATAAATTGTTTCATTTTGCATAGCATATACTAGTATTTACAATATTTTTATATGCGCCTGTGCAAAGAGCAGGTAGCATGTGAAGATTATTTTTTCCAGCTATGACACCCTAACAATATACATCCAAAAATATAAATATACAAGAATTGCTTGTTAAGTACAATAGAGTGCCCAACGGGATTGTCCAATTAACCAGATCGATCAAGGACCATACTTTTTTTCCCGCCTTCTCCAAAATTAGTTGAAATTTCTTTAAGCGCAGTAAGATAAATTCGGCTGGATGTCACGAAAGTTAACCGTTAAATAACCATTTCCTAATCCTGAAATAATAAAATCACCTCTACAAAGAGAGTAATGCATAAAATCAACTATTTCTAGAACCTAAGACATTTCACCTCTAACACGGGAGAGTCCTGCTTTATCTTCCGATTCTCTAAACGGGATCAAAAAATTGCTACTTTTGTCCCTTGATGTTCTCGAAAAAAAGGACTTCCACCCTTTGTTCGTGTTGTGTTCATGTAATAATTTCTATGTGTACTTCTATGTATAACTTTGTATCAATTTTGTAGAAAATAAAATTTAAAAAAATAACTTCTAAGCATGCCATTTGTAATAATGTTAAAATGTGCACTACTATACTTACTAGTTATAAGCCGGAAAAGGTGTAAAGGGAAGTACCTAAAAAACATTGCTTTAGCCGTTTTTTTTAATGTTGTCCAATTATCCGGATTTTTTATTAACCGGATCGATCTTGGTCCAGATAATCGACTCTCTACTGTATAAGATATACAAAGTGCTAAAATGTTTACTGTATTTTATTATAATACGAATGTTTCTTCTGTTATTTAGAATTGAAAGTTACTCTTGCAAAATGGCTGGTGATCATAAAAAGTTGTTTAAAATGATGAATGCTGATACAGGAGCTAATGATCTGCAAGCTCTCTCTCCTCCTCGAAGTATGCTTACTGCCACAAGTCCTTCTAGAAGTTACAGGTGAGTAATTTTATGTTATTAACTTATGTTATTAATATCATATATATTATCCCATGTTATGTACAGGACAGGAATTGCAAAAAATCTGGGAGTGTTTTTCTGTTTTTTTAAATAGAAAAAAATTATTTAAATCGGGTTTTTGTTTTTAAACAAGTTTTCTTTTTTTTTTTTTTTTTTTTTATTTATTATTATTTCTTATTACATGCAGATGCATGTTTGTTGATAAAAATAAACATTGTTGGATATTATATAAGTAATACAACTTCATTTGGAAATATTCAAATTACTACATAATTCAGTTAGTTATATTATGTAGAGAATTGAAATCATTTCTAATTTAAACATTATTAGTACTAGATATGTCTTATGTTCAAAGAATAAACTGTTGTGCACAGTGAAACATAGATACCTTGTCTAGAATTTTGGTACGCCAGTGTTATACATTACATACATCTATGTATATATACACATTTAAGTATTGCGCGACAGCACAATACTTATTTATTTCCAGTGTCACTTCTCAATGTTAATTTAACATAGAAAAGCCTATTGAGATCATAACTTTTTCATTTTTTCTTCCCACCTTTTTGTCTCTGATGCCACTCATTTTTTATTCTTTACTAATTCTAATGATATTATAAATTTAAAGTGTAAAAACATTTGCCTGACGGCAGGGTCAAAACGAATGATAAAATGCCTTTGCATATAGGTGAATTATAACCCAGAGAAAAACATGGGCCAATTTTGTTTACATTATTCAATTATTTTTCTTAATAATTCCAATTTTCGCTTTTTTCATTGAAAATTAACAGACATTTTTCATAGAAAATGTAACATTTTTACTTCATTGTTGCAAAAATTTCAAAAGCCGTAATAATAATTTATTTCTTTTTAGTTGAAAGATTTTCACGCGAAATATTAAATTGAGCTAGTTTTTTTTTTTTTTTTTTTTTTCAAAAATTAAAAAGGTGAATATGGCGTCATAGTGGAAATAAAAAGCATATTTTCAGAATAAGTTTTTGCTTTGGTCAAGTTTATATTTTAGTAAAAAGTTTCTAATGGATAGCTATTTTTACGCAGGTAGCGAACTTAGTGGGGAATTGCATAACTTAAATTTTAAAATGTATTTTTTTCGAGATGAGAACTATTTATACCCCAAGTTAAACTTAGGTAATAATTTTCTGATGCGTTTACATCACCCCTTGGGAGAGATTAAGGTTTAAAATTTTAAGTAAAACTTTTATTTTTTATTTTTTACTGTATCACAGTTATAATATTGTTAAATATTTGTAATAAGGATTCAACACATTACATTTACATTCATAGCGCTCCAGAGTGGGAAATAGGGTATCTAAATTTAAGTGAAGTTAATTTTTTATGATTTGATTATAGATTTTTTATGTTCAGATTGGAAGTTTTGTCCAATCTACTGCAACCTGCATTACTGCAGTGGTGAAACATTTTGAATTACACATTGGTAAACTGCATCCCACATTGTGATGCAATACCGCATACATCAGAGCCTGATGATGATACTCTCTATTAATTTTGAAATGCGTTCGTCTGAGTGCAGTAGTTATTGAAAAACTTGACATATTAAACAAAAACATAATTTGCAAACAAATTAAAAAAATGAAATTTATTTCCTACATTGTTTAAGCCCGAGAAGGGACAGATGTTAAGTTATTTCATTCAATTAGTTCTACATTTAATGTTAAATTTTTGTAACAAATTAGTTAAGCCAATTGAAGATTAGAAAATAAAAATAAAATTCATACAATATGATACTTAAAACACCCTAAAAAATTAGATTCTGTTCAAATGAAATCGAAATAAATCTTAGACTTCTTCCATTTTTAATTGAAAATATTTGTATTGAAGATTTTGTATTATGTTTACGACAATTGTGCATAAAATGATAAGATGCATGCAAAATACAAAACTTAAAAAAATGTCTAAGATTTATTTCGATTTCATTTGAACGGAATCTAATTTTTTAGGGTGTTTTAAGTATCATATTGTATGAATTTTATTTTTATTTTCTAATCGTCAATTGGCTTAACTAATTTGTTACAAAAATTTAACATTAAATGTAGAACTAATTGAATGAAATAACTTAATATCTGTCCCTTCTCGGGCTTAAACAATGTAGGAAATAAATTTCGTTTTTTTAATTTGTTTTCAAATTATGTTTTTGTTTAATATTTATATACATATGTTGTATATATACACATATATAGATGCATATATATATGTATAATATATATACAGTTGGCTCTCTGTTTAACAACTTTCAAGAAACCTCGAAAAATCGTCCTTCAATAGAGATCGTCTTTAAACAGAATTTGTGGAAAAATAATATTTGAAAGACATTTCCCTTCACAGTTTACAGGCTTAGGACTATCAATACATTTCTCAATATATTGGCGTGCTTAGAAAATGTTCTATTTATTTACTTACATTTATTTTATGTTTTCTTTCTTTTGTTTTTATTGATACAGATGTACAGCATATTTTTATTGCATAAATACAAATTGCATTAATTACACTGCATGCAAGAACAACATTGCAGCGTACAATGTAACTTAAAGTACAATAAAAATATTTATAATACATTTAATTAAACAAATTAAGTTTTTAAAAAATCAAAAGTGTAGATTGTTTCAATGGTAGTCTAGTTTTAAGTACCCTTGCTTCAAGCTTTACAAGAAGGTTGAATGAGTCATCTTATATATTTGATGAAATAATGTACTAGCGAAGAATATCCAGGACCGAATTTGCATCTACGTAAGGAAGTGTGGTGTCTTGCTTTCTGTATCATCAGCTTAATCACCATCTTCTGCATCTGATGTTGCATTTTCATTTGCAATATCTTCATGAATTTGATCTAAATTTCTGAAGTCGGTTGTTAAAACATCTTCGTCACATGGGTAAAGTTCATTACACCCATCTCCTTTATCTGAATTGCAAGAAAACTTGTTTTTCTATCAGAGGAAATTCCCTCGTTTAACATGCTTAAAGGGATTTGGGGAAAAAAACTACGTGAAAATCGTCGTTAAATAGAAACAATTTTGTCTGTAAATAGAGATTTTTTACTTAAAGGAGCCGGGACTGCAAAATATCATCCTTAAGTAGAGCGACATTAAATAGAGAGTCGACTGTATATATATATATAAAACACTGGTGCCCGGCTAACTGAAAAGTACTGAATGTTTTGATTAATAATAATAAATAAATATTTGATCAGATTCATAATATATTTTTCCACTCCTATTTAAAACATTTTCTTTGAAATACTTGTTATCTGCGATTTGTGATTTTTCTGTCTGGGCATTAAATGAGCAGTTATGACCATTATGCAAAAGAAAGCTTTTCATAAGAAATTCCTGAAATGATTTGACATTTATTTAGCAGTTGAGTTTTTACATTTTCTCTACATTATCACTTGCCACTTCTCCTCCAAAACTGCAATATTTCCAAAAAAAGCAGGGCTGTCCGATTTTGTCCACCCTGAAAAAAAAAACGTTCCAGACAAAATATCATTTTGTCTTCTTTTAATAAATTAAAAATGCAGAATTTAAGAATAATAAATATATACAGTGAAACCTCTCTGGTTCCATTGAAAATTGGCCCTTATGAGGGGTGGCCCTTGAATAGGGGTGCCAAAAAACCCCAACAAAAATAAGGAAATCAAAACATATATAGGTAAAAAAAACTGTTTATTAACATTTTCAAATTCTATATAGGATTGAAATATTTTTTCTATTCAAGTTTGTTTACTTTTCGTAATTTTTTTGCAGACAATTTTGTTTTCTTATGATTATTTTACTTTATGGAACAAATTACTTAAATTTGCATCATTTATTAATGCCTTACAATGAGATATTAGTTTATTTATTTCTGTTAGCATTTCCTGACAGGTGTAAAAATTGTGCTTCAATATGCATTCACAGTTTTAGTAAATGTGGAATCAGTTTTTTCTAGATAACCTGTTATCCTTTGTCTGCCCAGAACAAAGGGCCAAGTTTCTCCTCCAAACCCACCCCTACATGTTGAAACAGGGCTTGAATTTCAGGGCGGGATTTGCGCCCAACATTTTAAAATCCCGCCCTAAAGAATATCGTGGGCGGGAGGTTCCCGCCCAAAAAATTTCACCATTTCTGAAAATATTTTGCATTTTGAAACTACGATCAACTCCTGCGAATGACTGCAAATTTCGTGATATTTTTGCGCGACCGACTGACATAATTTGCGAGTTTTTACCCGAATGATCGTTGAAATTCACAATTTTTCCTGCGACGGGTAGAAAAATTTCACGATTTTTTTCCCGAAATCGATTGACAAGTTTCGCATTATTTTCCGTGACTGATTGGCAAATTCATGGGTGATACAGTTGCAAATTTTCCCGAAAACTTACGGCATTCGGTTCGGAAAATTATGAAAAATCTGCCATCAGTCTGAAAATTCGAACATTAAAAAATATAATGGAAAAATATCGCGAATTTCGACAAATGGTCACCTGAAAAATCAATTTCCTCGCAAAGCATCGCGGAAAAAATACTTATTTCGTCAAATAATTACGAATAAGATGCAAAATTTCATTAAAGGATTGCGATCAAAATGCAAATTTCGTCATAAGATCGCGAAAAACCCCTCAAATTTCGTCAAAGGATAGCAAAAAAATGCAACTTTCGTCAAAGGATCGCAAAAATCCCGAATTTCATCAAAGGATCATAAAAAAACGCAAGTTTCGTCAAACGATAGCGAAAAAAACTCTAATTTCATCAAAGATAGCGGGAAAAAATGCAAGTTTCGCCATAGGATCGTGGAAAAACGCAAGTTTAGTCTAAGGAAGGACCCTTGAAATTTGGTTGAAAATTGAAAAATAAACTGTATAAAAACTTGACTCTCTTCCTTATTTAAATTAAAAAGCATTTTACATAATTATTCTGAGTTGTTGATTTAAAACGCTTCAATTTTTGCTTGTATGTTTTAATGTAATTCTTTAAATAGTACTTAAAATAACAGTGGGTTTTAAAGATTTTTTTTCTCCCTCCCAAACAGCTCAACTCCCCTCCATTTATAAATGTTGGTAGGGAGACTACCCTCCTGAAAAATTGAATTTCAAGCCCTGTTGAAAGGTTAAACAAAGTGTGAGGAACACCTATTTGTCTCACTTGTGGAAAAAATTGTGGTCCTCCATTGCATTACTAAATCCTCCCCATCTCCCCCTGCCTTCTTTGTTGCAAGTGCAGTTGATTGCTAAACCCTTATCTTTTATTTCAGGAATTCAATTCACCTGTTTAAGATTTAAGGCACACATGAAAAAAATGGCCTTTGTGAGGGGTAGGTTTGGCCCCTAATAGGAGTGAATTTACCTATTTTATTTCTATTCCTAATTTTATATCTATGGGAAAATATTTCGTTCCTAAAAATATTGGCCCTTCATAGAGGTGGTCCTTGAATAGGAGTGGCCTTTAAAAGAAGTTTCACTGTATATTGATTCTTTCCATTCAAGAAACAACTTTTATATCAAAATTTCACATATACATATTTACATACACAACAGTATGTGAAATATTTTGTGTGGAAATAAAAAACTAAATTCAGTTCATCTAGAAGCTTTTTTAGACAAACATGTTTATAAATCTACCCTATATGTATAAAATCCTAATGAAACGAATTTATGAAACGGATATATGAAACTACTGAAATGTAATGACTTTATGAAACGACTGATTAAACAACTGATTATAATTTGCGGCGATTTCTCCTAAAATATGGAATACTTTGTGATGAAATTAACACCAAAAATCGGTATTGATCCGCAGATCTCAAAACTGTTATTAGAATTTTTAAATTCAAATTAGTTTTTGAAATATTAATTTTTTTCTAATTTTAAATACTTTTTTCTAATGATGGCAACTCAAATTTTAATCATAACAGATATTTTTTTTTCATATTTTAGTAAAGGTTATTATTTTAAACTAATTTTATTTAAAAATTATTATTTAAAACTAACCGACCAGTTTGGCCTCCCTTAAATGTATGTTTAGAAATGTATCATGTTACTTTTATTCATAATTCAATTTATTTCATTATAATTTTATTTAATACAAAACTTCCATTTAAAACCAGGGGTCTGTCCAGACTTTTCTCTCAGGGTCCTGTTTTTGTGAAATTGTGAAGTTTTTCTTATTTTTGTGAAAATTCTAGTCATAATTTTGTGAATTTTAAATTATCGATGTCTTCATGTTCTATCCTTCATATATAAAAACCTAAGTAATATGCTCTTTGGTGAGTTTAACTGCTTACTTACAGGCCAGATTTTATTTTTAAATGACTAAATTTGCAAAAAGTTCAATTTGAAGGTGAAAAAATTCTGTGAAAGGGCTATTTAAGAGACAAATAATTTTGTGAAGGGTCCTGTTTTGGGATAAAATGTTTTGTGGAGGGTCCTGTTTAGGGATAGAAATTTTTATGAAGGGTCCTGTTTCAAGATAAATTATTTTGTGGAGGGTCCTTTAAAGGACCTAAAATTTTCTTAAACATATCCCTGAAAACTGAAAAGTTTAAAATTAATGGCTTTCACTTCTTTCTTTTTTTAAACAAAATGAAAAGAAAAATATTAGGCGCAGATGTCATATACTCACTGGGATACCTAAATGGCATTATTTTGCCTGACATGGTAACCGGGCTATTGTTGCTTATTTATTAATTAATAAATGTTTATTTACATTTACTTTCTTCTTATTTTAAAAAAATGTTATAAATTGTTTTGTTCTATAGTTATTAATTATTTTTTTTTTATTTATTGTTATTTCATTTTAAAAATAATAGAAAATAATTTAAAAATACATATGTAACTGGTATTCGAAAACGAGGATTTCGCCAAATTGTCATAAAAAAAATCACGCCAAAACCGATTAAATAATGCAACAAATCCTGACATTTAATTAAATTAGTATAACATTATGTAAAATAAAAATAAAACGTCGAAATAAAAATTACTTGATGGCATAAACACGTGTAATTCCTTTACAGTCAAATGAATGTAACATTTATGATCAACCATTATTGGCATTTAATCTTATAGTCTGGCGCTAGATTTTTGGTCGATGGGATAACCAAGTAGTACTGTTTTAATTCACCACTCAAAAAATAAAAAAATGCTAACTGGTGAGTTAAAAAAAAAAAAAAAAAAAAAAAAAAGATGTTGCAAGATTTTCACCTGGCTAACATAAAAGTACCAAGAATTCTTTGCGATCATGGCAACTTTTATGTAGTTTTATTCGAAAAAATAACTTTGATTCTTTAATCAAAATGGAAACCTTTCTTATGAAAAGCAAAGGGTTGTAATTGTTTGTGGCAATTACATCACTTGGACTATTATAATATAAGTGAAATGATGGCGATAGAATAATATTTGGCGACTTATCGCCTGTGGCTGGCTAACATTAAAGTACCAAAATGGCCCCTTGGAATATAAAAAGCGAAGGGATCTGCCCGGAACTGTTTATAATAGTCACATGACTTAGGCTATTATTATAGAGATTGCTTTGAATTCTAAAACAGCGCAAAGAATAATATTTCCTAATGATTAAAAATTTACGTGACTATTAAAAACAGAAAAAAAAAGAAAAAAAACTTTAAAATTATTATTAAATAAGTAGTGTTAAAAGCAGGAAAATATTGAAAATTATGTCTTGAAAATTGTATTTACACATGAATATTAAAAGAGAAAGGAAACTTTAAAATAATAAATACATTAATATGCGTTTAACCCTTTCATGGGGCAAGGTACTTCTATTCGTAAAATGTTGAAATCAGTGAATGGCACCAGAATTTACAAACAAATTTCGAAATACGAAAATGTTTTTGTTCACTTACTTAATAAAAGGAAATTTTTCATTACAATATTCTGGTGCCAATGTGGCATTTAAGAATTAAAAATAAGTGGTCCAAAAATGAACCACCGCCCTTGAAGGGGTTAAAGCAGTAAATTGTATTATGTCAATCGTTTTATAACACTGTTAAAAAATACCATGAAGCAAAGACTCTGTTTACTTAATTCATTTTATTTTAGCTTCCTTTCAAATGTTTAACTGGTCTTCTTTAATCAAACATGAAAACAACCATTGGATGTCAGCAACTGATTCGGCCTTAAATTTTCACAATCAAAGGGAATTGAATGGAAAGCCATTTACAGGGAGATCGCTATAGGTTTTTTCATTATAATACCGTCTTCTTTAATCTTTTTAATACCGATCAAATTAGCATGTTTTAGATTCTGCGGTGTCTGAATGGGGGTAAAACATATTCATATTCAAAACTATCGAGAAACATCTTTCGTAGTAATAAAATTATTTCAAGAAAAAAACATATTTCGTTGTAATCATAGGTGATTCCTTTTAAATAATTAATCTTGATGGTCTTTTCATTTTTTATTGTTACAGCACAGCACGACGACATTTAGAACACTTAATATTTAACATTTAAATAACATCATAGATTCCGAGAATACGATAAATACGCATCTCAGCCAAGCATAAATATATTCTGATCCTTTAAGAAAATATAATCAAGCATCACTTCACTACATTAAATCACATTTGTTAATATAAATATTTACAATTCCGAGAAAACATTCTTTTCCTGACTGAGCACAATTCAACTTTTTTTACTTATAAAAAGAATTCTAGCATCAATCAGTTTTTCGTGCGCTCTTTTCTCTACATGTACTGAGTCACATGATCTCGGCTATTTTTAGATTTTTCCCCAATGCAAGGCAGATGCGATTTCGTAACACTGCCCACCCATGAACATATGGGTGTTCATCACAAATAATTACTATATATCAAATTAATACAAATATAAATATGAAATGATATACATACTTCAAGGTATTTAAACACGTTACAATCAAATTCAAATTAAAATAAAAAGAAAAGATAAGATTAGTACATTAATAATTAAAGTCAATAAGTTCCCAGTTCCATGTGATATAAAAGTTGAACTGGACGTCTGAGAATAGATTTCTCAGTTTTCACTTTACAGGCCCTCACCCTGCCATCTCTTCCAGGAAATAATTCAATAATTTTTCCTAGACTCCAGAAATTTCTGGGTAATTTATCATCTTTGATTAGTACAATGTCATTTAATTTAAATTGAGGAAAATTAGTTTTGTTCGAACTTAAATGAGCTGACCTCAAATTTAACAAGTATTCCCCTTTCTATCTAGACCAGTGGTTCCCAACCTTCTTTTGGCCGCGCCCCACCTAAGCTTCTGTAAAATCATGATGTCCCCCTTCACTTCTCTATCATATAAATCTTAATTTTATATAAAAAATAAACTTCTATTTTACCGGAAGAATCCGAAAATAGCATTAACTCTCATAAGTGATTTCACATTCTTTAATTTATCAAAATCATATTTTTTTATTTCAAGTATGTTTTTATCATAACTCTATGAATCAATGAGGTGATGGATCTTCGTCTTTACATCTTCAAACTTTTATTTATTTTGGCATCTTACCTCAAATTTAAAAGTGATAAGTGCTCTACATTTTAGTCTTCATAAAATTTCTTGTAAACTGTCGCATTTTGTTATACATATGATAGGATTGATACATTTTATTTTTTAATGGATTTTAGTACTTCATTAAGCAAAAGTGATATTTGTTTGTCACCGAGACTGTCTGGATAACGTAATTCACAAATAACATTTCCGGATTCGCACTTTTATCCAGTAACTATATCCTTTCCCCCATAGCATGCTTCTTTGATAGTGAGCTTTCTTTTTCTTATTATTATCATATGGCCACCATGTTTTCTCCGATTTTAAATTTAAAAATGGATATGTCATGAAGTATGTTTATATATTGTGTATGTGGTCTGCAAAAGAGCCATAAGAAGTTTACTTTCTATCCATTTCCTTTCGTGATGTGCACGGGGATTTATTAATTTCATAAAAGTAGTACCTCATTTAGATCATTCAAAACATTTTTTAGGTTAAACATGCCCAAATAGTGAATTTTAGATATATCCTACAAAATTTCATATGTAAAAGTTCCTTCATGGGGTATATTGTACTATGAATAGATGTAAATATTAAAGAAAAGAAATAGTATAAAAAAAGAGGTATGTTTTACTAAAATAATATTTCAACCAGAAAAATTAAAATAATTTTTTTAATATAAAAAAGTGTCAAAATATCTAATTAGAATCGCATAATTATTCCAGTGTCAGTCTATTTTAAAGTTTCGAAAATTAATGTTTTTTTCAGTTATAGGGTGTGGGCCTTGAACTAAAAATGTACTTAAATTGCAAGTTCCGTTTCAACTCTTTGGGGGCAATTTGAAATTGCTACTAATTCATTCTTTGCCATATGACGAACAAAATTTACCAATGTTCTGGAAAAAATCTTTGCACATTATTTTACAATCGTGGTTTTAATGCGTTAAAAGTCTATATTTTACATCTGGCATATTTAATATATAAATTAGTTAATTTTTATAATTTCATAATTTATGTTCTTTTATCACACTTTTGAGCATGCTGTACTTTTCCATTATAGGGGGCTTGGCAGTATTTTAAAAGCTTGGAGCAATTCAAGTTTTAGAAAGTGAAATTTTAAATCTCACTTTCTAAAGTTTGATAAACGATATAAAAACAAACCTGATGGACTTTTTAGGCTTGTTTATGAATATATTTAAACAAATAAACATTTATTTATGTATATACTATTTTTTGTACACAAATTACTTCTGTTTGTACAGCAGACTCCCTCAAATCTGCAAATGCCTATAATCCGCACATCATCACAGATGTAAACAATTAAACTTTCAGTTAAAATATAGAGACAAAATTACAGAATTTTTTGTTTTATATCATTCCGTGTGTATTTTAATATGTAATTCATGATAATATGTCTGAACTCGTGGTTTTTCATGAAGAAAGTATAAATTTATTTCTGAAAAAAATATTGCTGATATCACTGGTAATCAAAATCTTTTTACCAAATCTATTTAGGTATTAATCAAGCTTTTTTGGTTATTATCAAATATATTCATGAACTAATTTGTTTTCACATACTTTTAACACTAAACCATTAATTTTTTTTTTAAAGAAGCACCCAATCACACAAAATGTACAGTACAAATATTTTTCAGTATTATATTAAATTGCTGGATTAATTTGGTTTAATGAAACATCCTTGTTATTGAATGTAAAATATAGTGACTGTTAAAAGTGAAGGTTTTACATGATTTTAATAATAATAATAAAACAATAAATAGAAATTTCACTTTTTTCTTTTCTTTTTTTTTTTTTTTTTTTTGTTGACAAAAATGGGCTTTAAAAAATAAAATCTGAATTGACACCTGAAATTAACATTGCTTTCAAATTGTAGGAATATAAATATACACCACAAAAAAATATAGTACTGTACAAGATCTTTAGAACACAAACTTAAAAACGCAAGATTTTGCGTTCATTAGAATTTTGTGTTATATAGATTATTTCACACATCATCAAAACTCAAAACTTACCTGGTAAACACGGCAAAATATGTGAGAAACATGTCAATATACAGTCGAAGATCTTTATATTATTATATTCCTTGAGACTAGACGTTTGCTTATTTTAAATTTTTGAATAATATAAGATCATTTCACATACATTAAATTTTACTTCTTAAACACAATCCAAATAAGCTTGTACAAAATCATTATACTACTTATTTTTTTTTAAAAATATTTCAATAAAAGCTATTTTTCTTATTAAAAAGCTCTGAATTAAAGCAAGATGAAATTAAACAAAAACCTAATTTGCAGAACAAATTTAAAAAAACAAAATTTATTTCCTAAATTGTTTAAGCCCGAGAAGGGGCAGATATTAAGATATTTCATTCAATTCGTTCTACATTTAATGTTAAATTTTTGTAACAAATAAGCTAAATCAATTGAGCATTAAAAAATAAAAATGAAATTCATACGACATAATGCTTTAAACACCTATATACTTAGATTCCGTTAAAATGAAATCGAAATAAATCTTAGACTTTTTCTAAAGTTTTATATTTTGCATGTACCTTATCATATTATGTACAATCGTCATAAACATAATGCAAAATCTGCAGTACAAATATTTACAACTTAAAAATGGAAAAAGTCTAAGATTTATTTCAATTTCATTTGAACGAAATCTAAGTATATAGGTGTTTAAAGCATTATGTTGTATGAATTTCATTTTTATTTTTTAATGTTCAATTGGTTTAGCTTATTTGTTACAAAAATTTAACATTAAATGTAGAACGAATTGAATGAAATATCTTAATATCTGCCCCTTCTCGGGCTTAAACAATTTAGGAAATAAATTTTGCTTTTTTTAATTTGTTCTGCAAATTAGGTTTTTGTTTAATATGTCAAGTTTTTTTAATAACTACTGCATTCAGACAAACACATTTCAAAATTAATGGAGGGTATCATCATCAGGCTTTGATTTGTGCGATATCGCATCACAATTTGTGATGCAATTTACCTATGTATAATTCAAAATGTTTCACCAGTGCAGTAATGCAGGTTGTTGTAGTTTGGTCAAAAAATTACAATCTGAATTTAAAAAATCTGCTTGAAAATGTCATTTTTTTCCCACTATGACGTCATATTCATCTTCTTTTTAATTCTTAAAAAAAAAAAAAAACCCTTCCAGTTTCATGTTTCACGTGAAAATCATTCAACTAAAAATAGGCAAATTATTAATACGGCTTTTGAATTATTTACAACAATGAAGGAAAAATGTTAAATTTTATTAGAAAATGTCCGTTGATTCTCAATGAAAAAAGCAAAATTTGGAATTATTAAGAAAAATATTTGAATAATGTAAATAAAAATTAGCCCATGTTACTCTCTAGATTATAATCCAAATATATGCAAAGGCATTTTATGATCCATTTTGATCCTGACATCTGGCAAATGTTTTTACACTTTGAATTTATAATATTATTAGAATTAGCAAAAAATTAAAAATGAGTGGCATCAGGGACAAAAAGGTGGGGAGAGAAAATGAAAAAGTTATCATCTCCATAGGCTTTTCTCTGTTAAATTAACATTGAGAAGTGACACTGGAAATAAATAAGTATTGCGCTGCCGCGCAATACTTAAATGATTATTAAATTTGGCCTAGGAAAATATACTATTTAGAAAATTCATCATCATCAGAATCCGATACTGGCTGCACATTGGTTTGGTCGCAATTGTAACAAAAACATAGTTCAGTGCAATGTAAATTAGATGCACAACAAGTACACAATAGTTTTTCACAAGATGTTTTCTTGCATTTGCAATGAATTTGTTGCAGAAGAGATCTTGGAACTGGTTCATTTGTCATCCAGTCAATTTCGATCCTTCAGCTACTATGCCTGACTCAATAAAAATATCACTCAATTTAGCATCAGAAAATCTTTTTCCAATTACAGCCAAAAATGACATTGCTGTATAAAATTCACCTAACCTGATAACTAACCATTGTTTAAATATTTCATTTTGCCACCTTATTTGTTGCGCTTTCGAATAAATTGCTTGATCCATAACAAAAACAATGCTATTAATCGCCAGGTTGTCAGCAATTTATATACTACGTTTTAATATAGCATTTACAGTCGACATATTTGTAGGATTAGCATCCAAAACAGTAAATAACCTACTTTTGTTTTTTGATAATTCTGCTTCTCTACATTTTCAAGCATAGTATTAAACCCAGACCAGCCAGGTAATTGTTGACCTTCATTACCAAAAAATTTGCACAAATAAAAAAAATGATCAGTCTTTCGCGAGATATCTTGGAAATTTATATATTTATCATCCATAGTAGAAGGCAGATCATCATAGCGAGGAGGGCAATGTTTCTTAATTCCAATAAAAACTTCAACAGTAGGAATATTTGTATCCAAAGTTCGTTTTCTTCTTTTTTTTATTGGTGAAGTTGTCGTTTCATTTTCATGGGGTGTTTCGTTTCAATTAAAGTTAAAGGATGACTGCTCCATTGAATGATAATACCGTTTGTATTATGGGTTGTCCCAGACCCACTAAGCGTTTCCTCACCAAAATCGTTGTTGTCCCAGACAAGAGTAGTAAAAGTCTTTTTAGAAAAACCATGAGGTACTAAATTGTTTTTATTTAACTGCTGTATAAGTAAAGCTGTATCATGTTGCAGAACAGTACTATGAGATACGCAGTGTCCAAAACCATTTAAAATTCCAATCAAGGAAGCAGATTCTGTTAAAGGACGTATTGTCATGCCCAAAGCTAAATGTTTTGGTGTTTGTTGCTTTCCATTTGATAATAAGTACATCAAGTCTTGAGATACTGATGAAATTTTTCTTTTCATATCTTCATTTACAGAAACATAATAATCTTCTGCTACTTCTTCTGAAGCTCCTACAAACCATGCTATAAAATTAAACAAGTGTTTAGGAACATAATTTGATGCTGCCTCTGTTGTTAGATCATCATCTTTCGGAGGCCACACAGTTATAAATCCAAGAGTGTCGAGCATTACATTTTTTAACATTTTCGAAGCAAAATACAAATTTCTAATTTCACTCTGATTAACCTTTAATCTGCTTGGTGGTTCTTCTTGCTCTGCTGCATCTGAATCTTCATTTTCTGTTTCAGTTGAACTGTTCTGTTCCATAACATGACACACATTTCTTGAAACCGAGTCACATAATACAAGTTCACACTGATTAGAACGTGGACGCTTGACTAAACTAATCTGTGGATAATTTTTTTGAATAAGCCGCTTAAGTAAACAATTTCTGTATCCAGATATATCAATGTTTTCATTTTCAAGCGCAATTTGAACAAACATATCTACTAGTTTGTTCATCCTCGTTATTTTATTTTGCTTGATGATTAAATCTTCTATTACATCAGTGCAGAAAACTTTAAATGATATGGAATATTGTGTGTCAACAGGTTGTGCGCTTTTGTCAATGGTTAAAAACTTAGTATAATTTTTGTAACAAGATCTATGATACTGCATTTCGATTGCTACTAAGTCCTTATCACAAATTTGTATCAGTAAATGCTCATCCTTCTTTGTGATTGCAGCTTCGAGCAATAAATTGTTGTTTGTTTCACATTTAGCCAATTTTTCTTTTTTTTTCTTTTACCTGTAGGTCTGTCAACAATATATTTTTCTGTTTTGCAAACAACACATACGGCAGGCAACACTCATTTTTTGTTTACATCCTGCGAAAATATAGAATAACTTCGCATAATTCATTTAGAAATCATGTTTTCGGAAAATGCTGCATCATAAAATTGTTTTGCTTTTGAAGTTGATGCTTTAGAATTTTTTTTTTTCAGCAGCAGCAATTCGGGTTTTATCCGTAAACTTACTATAGCATTTACGATGAAAACCTTTTATCATCAGGTAATTCTTCCTGTTCATTTATGGGCAACAATAACAATTCAGAAGCTATTTTACCTTCAGTCGTATCAAAATCTTTCCATTTCAAACAGCACTGTTTAACTTTTGCCAACTGACGGTGGAAAAGTTTAATATTTTTATGTCTGCATCATTGACAAGATGCAAACATCATTTCATAAGATCAGACATTGTATTAATATCGGCATTAGTATCATTCATACGCGGAATCAACTTTGTAAACAAGGCGAATTCTAGGATGTAAACATACGATGGAGATAACGCTAGATAGCGCGTTTGCGATTCGACGATGTTCATTGGATCATAATTTCAGTCAAAAAAAATGGCGGCTTGTGATTGGAGGATTCAGTTGGATATTCGGCTACTTTTACGTACCAACATATAAACAGGACCGCAGAAATTGTAAAAATTAAGAATTTATATAATTGATTATGAAAAAATGTGCACTTTATGATATCAGAACATTATGAATTCTTTATCTATACAATATTATTTAAATTTTAAGATTAACTCAAAATTGCCCCTCGATGATTGAAACGAGCTTGCATGATTTTCACGTACGGCCCACGGCCTATTATTTAAAAAAAAAATTTCATCTATTATTTCTATTTTTAGACTATGACACTACTTTCACTAGAAAAAAAAAATGACAGAAATTTTGTTAATAAGAAATCTGAAATTGCCCCCCTGAAAAGTCATATTGCCCCCCTGTGGGGTGCACACCCCACCTTGGGAACCACTGATCTAGACCAAAACAAGCACATTAATTTTTCACGATAGTTATAAGATCTAATTAACTCTTTCCTGGAAGAGATATTCGAATCAAGGTGAAGTCGAACTGGTGGGCAGAGAGGATATTCTTCTCCTAATTAGGAAGTGAGCAGACATTAATGGTAGGGGGGTCTGGACCTTCTGGCGAGATATATGTAAAAGGTTGAGAATTGACCATGCCTTCGATTTCAATTAAAACTGTATTCAGTTCATCAACAGTTAACGATGATTTGCCAAGAGTTTTTCTTAATGCAGTTTTTATAGTCCTAACCATACGTTCATAATCCCCCCCCCCCCCCCCCAACCATGCTGCTCGTTCAATTATGAATTTCCACTTAATGTAATGGGAAGAAAAAAACTCTTGTACATGTGGATGAGTTATAATGGACCAAAGTTTCTTTAAGTCTTTTTCGGCGCGTTTGAACGTCTGAGCATTATCTGTATATATAACAGCTGGTATTCCTCGTCGTGAGATGAATCTACGGAATCCTAGTCAGGGCTTGAAATTCAATTTTTCCTAGGAGGGGAGTCTCCCTACCAACATTTATAAATGGAGGGGAGTTAAACTATTTGGGAGGGAGAAAAAAAATCTAAAACCCACTGATATTTTACGTGCTATTTAAAGATTTACATTAATTATTTTGTCATGTCTGTATTAATACTGACATGACAAATTGACGTGATGTAAATTCATCGATCAGACGAAGGATAAAACTGTGAATTTCGTCAGTCTGTCAGAAAAAGTAACCGCAAAATTCGCAGGTGTTTCTGAATAATAATTTTAAAAAAATCTGAAATTCACAGCAAATTTTCTGAAAGGGGAAGACTGGGAAATTCTCTCTAGATGCTAATTATTTTTTTGCAGGTCGAGTAAAATCTTTTTTTGGTTCAGTTTGATTTCAAGCTGAGTGTAGATTCCTGTAAATTGGATTTGGGTTAAACCCAATTTTCCAAAAGTTAGTTCAGTATATTATTTTAGATTAAAAACTATACCTCAGGGATGATTCTGAGCGAAAAAGAAATATCGGAAATTCACATCACATTTTCGGAAATACAGCGGTGGAAGGGGGAGGGAATCCACTCCTGGCACCAACTATATTCTTTTTTTTTTGCGTCCCTTTGACGAAATTTGCGGTTTATTCGCAATCTTTTGACGATATGAGCGGTTTTTTGCAATCTTTTGACGAAATTTGCTGTTTTTTTCGCAATCTTTTAGGGGAATTTGCCGGGTTTTTCGCGATCTTTCGACGAAATTTGCCGATTTTTCGCAATCTTTTGACGAAATTTGACGTTTTTTCGCGATCTTTTGACGAAATTAGCAGTTTTTTCTCGATCATTTGGGGAAATTTGCCCTTTTATTCGCTATCCTTTGACGAAATTTGTTGTTTTTCCGCGATCCTTTGACGAAATTTGCCGTTTTTTTCGCGATCCTTTGACGAAATTGGCTTTTTTCGGCGAACATTTGTCGAAATTTTCGATATAATTTATGTCCGAATTTTCGGGTTTATGACCGATTTTTTTTTAATTTTCGGAAATAGCTGCCTTAATTTTTCGTAAAATTCGGAACAGAATCACCACTGCTATACCTATAATAATAAATATAGATATTTGTGTGTGTGCTGTTTTCTAAAGAAGCCGTCGCGACCCTTTGATGAAATTCCCACTTTTTTTTGCAGCCCTTTGACGAAATTCGCGTTTTATCCGCAATCTTTTGCGAAATTCGACTTTTTTCGCGCCCTTTTGACGAAAATCGCGTTTTTTCGTGATATTTTGACGAAATTCGCGTTTTCTCACGATCCTTTGACGAAATTCACGCCTTTTTCGCGATTATTTGACGAAGTTCGCGTGTTTTTCGCGATTCTTTGACAAAATTTGTGGGTTTTTTTCGTGATCTTTTGATGAAATTCGCGTTTTTTCGCGATCCTTTGACGAAATGCGCGTCTTGTTACGATCCTTTGTCGAAATTCGAATTTTTTCCTTGACAAAACGCGCATTTTCCCGCGATCCTTTGACAAATTGCAAATTTCTTCAAAATCCTTTAATGAAATTTGCGTTTTTTCAGTGGCCTTTTGACTAAATTCGCGTTTATTCCCGATCTTTTGATGAAATTCGCTTTTTTTCGCTATCCTTTGCCGAAACTCGCATTTTTTTCTCGTTCCTTTGTCGAAATTTACGTTTTTTTTTTTTTGCTATCCTTTGATGTAATTTGCATTTTTTCGCGATCCTTTGATGAGTTTCGAGTTTTTTTTTTTTTTTCGCGATCTGACGAAACTAAAGTTTTCCCGCGATCCTTTGACAAAATTGGCGATTTTTTCCTTGAACGATTTACGAAATTGATTTTTTTCGGTGATCGGCAACCATTTGTCGAAATTTGCGATATTTTTCTGTTGAACTAATTAGGGATTGACCGAAGCAGCAATTTTACCGAATACCGAAGCTTCGGTCGAAGTGTACACCGAAGCTTCGGTATTTGGCAACCGAATACTTGAAACTTTTTAATGTGCATTTTTGCATATATTAGCTTTTTTAATAAGCTTTAATTGAAATTAAATTCTCAATAATTTAATTCAGTTACATTTTTATTCTAAAATCTAATTACACAAAAAAAATTAATGACTTCTTTCCACTCACAAATTCATTAACCCATCACTTATTTTTTATTATTTTATAACTAGTCAATACCCAAAAATAACCTATGAAAGTATTAAAATATACAGGGTATTATTAAGGATAAGGATTGTCAGAAAAACAAAAGTTCATTCAAATAATAAGAAACAATGTTGTCATTAAGCTGATTTACTGATATTGTCTAAGTTTAATCATAAACATTTTGAATAGGAATGTTCTCAAAATACAAAAGGTATTACATCAATTTGTACATTTAACTATTTTCTATCAAATTATTGATAGAATATTTATATTTTGATTAATATTTTAGCGTTGTGGTGGTGAATATAAGAAATTTGAGCGATTTTGATATAATGGTTATAAAAGCTATAGGATAGGCATAGGGTATACTTATTTTGATGTATGTATTTTCTTTAATATACACCTTACATATACAGATATGAACTCTGATATACTTATTTGATGTGTATATTAAAGAAAATGCACATTAAATAAATTAAAAAAAAAAAAAAAAAAAAAAAAAAACTAATGTAGAAGTAAATAAAATTAAATGATAAGGGAAAGATGCGCATCTTCCTTACTTTTTTTTCCTCCGTTGTAGACAGTTGTTTTGATTTCACACCTATGTAGACTATTTTAGGAAGGAAAAAGTTTTTTTTAAATAAAAAATGGCCTTTGATTTCTTTTTTGTAGTGCAGCTGAACTCTGAACTCATGCACATAATATCGAAACTCATTGTTTAGCCTATTCTACTGATAGGTAAAAGAGAATTCTTCTACTTCTAAGAAAATACTTATCTGCAATTATTCGGCCGAATACTTAAAAGTATTCGGCCGAAGCCGAATATTCGGTTTACATGCCGAACCACCGAATACCGAATCAAGTATTCGGTATTCGGTCAATCCCTAGAACTAATGACCGATTTTTCATAATTTTCGGAATCTAATGCCTTAAATTTTCGGAATAGAATCCCCTCTGAATTCGCCAATCGGTCGCGGACACTTGTCAACCGATCTCGAGAAAGAAATAATGAAATTTGTCTATCAGTCGAATGAAAAATTCGTGAATTTCAACGATCTTTTGCGGTAAAAAACCCCCGCAAAATGTGTCAATCGGTCGCGCGAAAATATAAGGAAATCCGCAAGGCATTGGTGGGAGTTGATCGCTATTTCAAAATGCAAAATTCTCCCGAAAATGGGGAAATTTTTTTGGGCGGGAGCCTCCCGCCCACGATATTCTTTTGGGCGGGATTTCAAAATTTTGAGCGCGAATCCCGCCATCCCGCCCTGAAATTCAAGCCCTGTATATAAAGTAAAGTTTTGAGTAACAGGTATATAATTTACTTTAAAATAATCCGTTACTTTTAAATGAATTAAGAGTATTATAATCTCAATGAAAGTGCCCTGTAGCGTTATTTTCTCGCCAAACCATTCAACATATAGTATTTTCCAAATTATTTTGCTTCTCTATCAAATGTCAAAGGTTTTATTTTTGAAAATTAATTTTAAGACATTGCTTAGTAATATACCTAACTGGCAAGTTTCTACTTCAGATTAGGTTTTATTTTATTTAGATTTAGCGTTTTAAGTTAATTTAGGTTTTAATTTTGAAAAGTGAATTTTGACTGTAAGTGTAAATGGTGATGTGTCCATTGAACCTGCTTCTACTTGAAGAACTAAAAATGATCTGATTTGGATGTATACAATAAAAGAAAACCTCATTTATAGATTATTAATACGGAATTTGATGTAACATGGCTATGTTATTGAGTAAATACAGCATATTAAATAAGTAAGGAATCGAACTTAGTATAAGTGCAAAAATATTTAAGTAAAAATTCTATAAAAAATAATTATTGCCTTTATCTAAGTTAAAATGTTTCTGGCACGTTAGAATGTTGGTACATAATAATTTTGAAATTTTTGGTACGCATACTCAAAAAAGTTCGCCTTGCATAAACTGGTTAGTTTCCCAGATGAGGAGTTGTGTAACTTTTTAACTCAGGAAGGTATCAAATGGGAATTTATTCCTCCCAAATCTCCGAATTTTGGTGGCATCTGGGAGGCAGCAGTAAAATCATTCAAGTTTCATTTGAAAAGGGTAATAGGTGATAAAAAATTAACGTTAGAAGAATTTCTAACAATACTAGCGGAAATTGAGGGAGTTTTGAACTCTCGCCCCCTTACCCCACTATCCCCAGATTTTCAAAATTTTGAAACTTTGACACCATCACCTTTTCTTATCGGTAGGCCAATCACTTCGATCCCCGAACCTCAACTAGACGAGATTAATGAAAATCGTTTAGCCAAATGGCAGCGAATCACCAAATTTAGCCAACAAATTTGGAAACTTTGGAAACGCGACTATTTGAATAATCTCCAACAGAGGGGGAAATGGAAGTTTAAAAAAGATGATGTACAGAAAGGAACTTTGGTACTAATAAAGCAGGAATATTTACCTTCCACCAAATGGTTGGTTGGTAGAATAGTTGAAGTTTTTAAGGGAAGGGATAATATAATTCGAACGGTGAATTTACGCTTGTCAGATGGGCGAATTTTTAAAAGAAACATCAGAGATGTCTGTATATTACCAGTTGGGTAACAAATTTCCTTTCTTTTCTCAAGCAAACTCTAAAAAATATATTATTCTGTATTTAATCTAGTATTATTGTGAATTATTCTTGTATTATTATTGTGTATGTAAGTTGTTATATCTTATAATTTTTTCTTGTATGATAATTTTTGCAAATTTATATGTTAATGTATATTGAAACTTGCATTTCAATCCCCGGGGGGGTGTTTCCTCGGTGCATCATAATTGATAGTGAGAGGGTGCTGCAAGCGCTCTGGACTGAAAGGAGCGCGGGCGAAAACTCCCCACCAGATGAATAGATGAAGTTGAGTAAGATGTGTTCTTAAGACGTAAGCGCAGTGTACCAACCACTGCCAGTCCCTTTGGAATATTTTTTTGTAAATAATAAATGTTTTTGTTATGTGTTGTAAATGTCGACAATCCATCTAATACGCAACACACTTCATTTAGTATTTTTAACTATTTTCTACAGTCCATTTGGGAGAGCTATCGCTGACAACTGGTTAATAAAAAAAATAGTTCGTTAGAATTTAATTAGTTGAATTTTATATATTTAAACTTAAGTAACAGTCCACTTGCTCATGCCAATTAACAACTAACACTTTGTAAAAAATTATGCAAAGTAGGTGTTGGCGCCGAAATTCATCTGACAAATAAATTTTCAAAATCCAAGTGAGATGGGAGAGCAATTAGGTTAAATAGTTTATTAAATAAAACTGAAATAGTATGTAAATTCTATTCATCATTAGAAGTTAATAATTGTTCCATAATAGTAATTCTCCGTATTTAACAGAGCCAATACAAAAAAAAATGTGTTCTCTGCTTGGTTGCAGAGTCAGGACTTCCACTATACACTCTGTATTAAACAGAGCCATGATTTAACAATTGGCATCTCTGATTACAGAGTCAGGACATGTTACATGTTCTCTGCTTGGTTACAGAGTCAAGACTGACCATTTTAAAAATGATACATATTATATAAAATAAACATCAAAATAAAAATTACAATATGCAGTTATAAATCTTCTAAATAGCTATAATATTCATTTAAATGACATCCAAGTAATTATAAAACTAATAAATCACCATCAATTCAAAATTATTATAAAGTAAATAAATCTATATTACATGACCTTGAAATCATAATGTTACTCATAAATATTGATTCAGGGTTATAAACAATTTAGATAAACAGATTAGATTTTTTCTGTCAAAAGAAATCAGTTTTATAATTATATTTCGCAATATGAAAGATAAACAGAGTTAAATTATAAACAAATAAATTTGAGGGCATTTACGCCGTAACATCCTCCGCCTCCATGAACGGAGTTCATCGAACAATTATAACTTACCAAATTTCCACTATCACATACTAAATAATCAAATATTAAATACAAATTTAAAATATTACCTTAAATGTTAAGTATAACTAAAATGAAATGCAATTAAATCCTACTACTTCTATAAAAAACAGTTTCTGGAACAACTAAAAATAGAAAAAGACATTAATATACAAAATAGTTCAGAAAGTTACAAAAATTAGACATAGAAAAAAATAATAATAATAAAGTTAGTTAAAATAAAGTAAAATTCTATTATATTAAATGTCCATCGGTAGAGGAGACAATTTTGTGATAGGGCGTTTCAGTTCACCAGTAGAAGTCTTTAATTTGACAACACGAACAATATTATCATCCCCAGGAAATAGTTCAATTATTCTGCCCAATTTCCACCTTAATGGGAGCTGGTTTTCTTCCTTTATCAACACCAACTCATTGATTTTTAAGTTCGGGTTGCTTCTAAACCACTTTGTACGTTGCTGCAATTGTGAGAGATAGTCTGACGACCACCTTTTCCAAAAACTTTGGAAAATCTTTTGTAGCAATTTCCAACGTTCCAAAGGAGTTACATAGGTAGAGGAGATATCAGGCTCAGGTAAGGAGGTCAAGGGTGCTCCTATAATAAAATGTCCTGGCGTCAGAGCCGTAATGTCATTTGGATCAGAAGACTCAGCGACAAGCGGTCTTGAATTTAAGCATGACTCAATTTGTGCAATTAAGGTCAAAAATTCTTCATAAGTTAAAATCTGATCACCAATTGTTCTCTTCAAATGATTTTTCATTTGTTTTATTCCCGCTTCCCAAAGGCCTCCAAAGTGAGGGGCGGAAGGTGGGTTGAATTTCCATACTATCATTTCGTCAGTAAGATACTTGTGCAATTTTTCATCAGAAGCAATTAGAGACACCATTCTCTTTATTTCGCGGTCTGCCCCTACAAAATTTGTACCTCTGTCGGAAAATATTTCTAGAGGTTTTCCACGTCGAGCCACGAATCTTTTCAATGAGGCTAGAAAGGTTTCAGTTGTAAGATCAGTGACTAACTCAAGATGGATAGCTTTTGTTACGAAACAAACATACAGACAAACATAATGTTTAAAGGGTTTCACACCACGTCCCTTACGAGGTTTGATCAAAAAGGGGCCGGCTAAGTCGACTCCTACTCTTGAAAATACTCGAGCTTGTGTCACGCATGCTGATGGCAGATTTCCCATCAACTGAGATGAAAGGTGTGATGAATTTCGGAAACATTTCATACATTTCCTTATTTCTCTTTTCACAGCTTCTTTAGCATTAATTATCCAAAATTTTTGTCGAATTGCTGAAATTGTCAATTGAGTCCCGCTATGAAGATGTTTCTCATGAAAATACTTTATTATCAAGTCTGTAACATGATGCCTTTTAGGGAGAATGATTTGATGTTTTTGATATTCAGACAAGTTTGCATTTTTTAGCCTACCTCCAACACGAAGAATATCATTTTCGTCAAGAAATGGATGTAAAGGAAGGAGTTTGCTTTTAGAATTTAGGATCTTTCTGGATTTTAGAATTTTCAGTTCGTCTCCGAATTCGTGGTTTTGAATTAATTTCACAATAGCATTTGTTGCCCTTTCAAGTTCTGGAACAGTCAAAAAACCATAGACTCGTTCAGATGGGCATGTACTATTTTTGATGAATCTGAGGCACCAAGCCGTAATTCGTTTTAATTTAGACCAGGATGAAAATTTAAATAAAAGCTCAAATTCTGGAATATTTTGGGATATGGAGCAAACAAGCGTTTTACGTTGTTCTTGCAAGACCTCTTCATCAGGTAGATTAGGTTGAGTTTCAGGGGGAAATACTGGTAACGATTCTTCCTTCAGCCAGCTAGGACCATGTAACCATACCTCGTTATTAATCAATTCAGATGCAGAGCAACCACGAGAGAGAACATCTGCAGGATTTTCCTTTCCTTTACAAAATTTCCATTGTACAGCAGCAACAAGTTCCTGAATTTCGCGTACGCGGTTTGCCACAAAGGGCTTCCAGTTGTTAGCACTTCCTTTAATCCAGTGCAAGGTAATTTGGGAGTCACTTAGACAAAATATATTTTCATTCACAATTTTAAATATTTCCTTTAAATAATTCGCTAATCTTGCAGCCGTAAGTGCTCCAAGAAGTTCGATGCGCGGCAATGTAATTATCTTGAGAGGCGCTACTCTCGACTTTGCTATTACAAATGAAGTTTCACAAGAAGAAGAATCACGTAAATAAGCCACTGACCCATACCCCTTTAAACTAGCATCAGAAAATATGAAAAGTTGAGCGGTTTCAGGATTTAATTTTGGGATAGTTACAAAATATTTTCTAAGAATTTCAAAATTTACCAAGTCTTTTATTTCATTATGCCATTTTCTGAATTTTCCACTTAAAGAATCTGGTAATGTAGAATCCCAGTCAATTCCATGTTCCCAGAGTTCTTGCATTAAAAATTTAATTCTTATCACGAAAGGGGAAATGAGTCCAATAGGATCATAAATTTTTGCCACATTTTGTAAAACAATACGTTTGGTAATAATTTTATGGTCAAATTCTACTAAAAGTGGTTGTATGTCTATTTTCAAGGTGTCACTTTCTGTTATCCATATAATTCCCAATACCTTCGAAAGATTTTGTTCAAGAGTGTCTTCCTCAAAGTTTATTCCATGTTCCTTCCATAAAAATTTTAAATCGGTAGAATTGGTTTTAAATTTTCTGAGTTTCATATTGGCCTCACTCAATATCTTCTCTGCACCGTTTGATAAAACAAAAGCTTCATTTACTGAATCAGCTCCATGAAACAGGTCATCAACGTATAAGGAAGTATCCAGCATATTAACTATTTTTCCAAACAAATCTTTATACCCCTCAATGTGATGTTTGATGGTTGCAGAAAGGAAAAAGGGTGAAGTTGTTACACCAAAAGTTACACGGGTCATGCGAAAAACCTTCAAAATGGGATTGTTACTAGTGATATTGTCAAACCACAGGAACCTCAAAAAATTTCTATCTTCTTGTTGTATCTGGATTTGCAAGAATGCCTTTTCTATATCGGCCAAGAAAGCAATTTTGTGGAGACGGAATTTTAAAATAATGTCCAATATGTTAGGATTTAGATTGGGCCCAGGAAATAAGCACTCGTTTAACGATTTTGCCCCCTTATCTTTGGATGACGCATCAAAAACAATTCTTACTTTAGTTGTCGATTTATCTTCCCTTATTACTGGTCTGTGAGGCATGTAATACGTGTTTATTTCATCTTTATTAAACTCACATTCTTCAATTATACCCAAACCACATTGTTCATTTAATATTTTCTCATATTCCTTAAGTAACCATTCATTTTTGCACAATTTTGATTTTAATCCCCAAAGTCTATGTTTAGCTACATCAAAATTGGATTCCAATTCATTTTTATTTACTTTCCACAAAAGTTTAGTTTCATATCTTCCATTTACAAAATTTAAATTATCATTAAATAAATCAAGAGCATCTAAATCCTTTTGTGAAAATAATTCATTTTTACTATCACAAATACCCAAAGACTCTAGTTTCCAAAACTTTTGCAAATCAAAATTTTCTATTTCATTAACAGATACAAGATGAGCATTAACTGTTTCGTTACCTTTAGAGTTTATTTTTCCCACTATTGTGTACCCAAAAAGTGTATTAGCTACATATAAATGGTTATTAATTTCTTCAACGACACCTCTCTGAACATTCCAGAAATAATCAGCTCCAAGTAAAATTTGTACTTCGGATTCCTCGGGCGTAGGGTCGGCTAACCTCCATCTTTTACTTTCAATGTATTTTATAACTAGAGGGTCAGAATTGGGAACCTTCAATGTTGTTGCACTTATCAAATCGGTAGCTAGCACCTCAACATCTATAAAACGATGATAATTCATTTTACTTCGCAATTTAATTTTAAAAACATCATATTCTTCTTCGCGACCTTGATCCATGCCAAAAGCGAATACAGTTAAATGTTCTTTTCTTAAAACAGGCAAATTTAATTCACGAGCTAATGCTTTTGTTATGAAGCTTTTTTCGCTTGCAGAATCAAGTAATAATCGAACTACCTTTGATTTAGAATTACCTTGAGCAGTTACACAACATGTTTGCAATAAAACAGCATGCTTAGAATTTCTAAAATTACAATGAGAATTAGATACAACTGTTTGATTTTGATTTTCATTAATTTCCGGTTTCAAACTTTTCTTAAAGCAAAATAATTTGTTATGTTCAGTGCTTTTACAATTTAGACATGGCTTTAATTTTATGCGGCATTGCGAAGATAAATGCGATTTCAAAAAGCATTTGTAACATCTACCCTCCTTACGTAACATTAATCTTTTCTTATCATCAGCTAAATTTTTACACTCGGAAGATAAATGATCATTACCTTTGCAAAATACACAAAAAACTTTAATAGTGGCATTTAAGGTATTAGCATGTTGATATTTATTTGATGTTTTCTTTTCACGAAATTCAGTTTTATTTTTATGTACAAAAGAAGAGGATGCATCATTTTTAGAACTTGTCATTGACAAAGCCTTTTCTCTACATTCTATTTCACATTTCAGAAAGATAAACAGAGTTAAATTATAAACAAATAAATTTGAGGGCATTTACGCCGTAACAGTAGGGTTGGGTATAACAGTATATACTAGAAAAATGTAAATGGATATACCATGAAAGTTCAAAGAGATATGGAACCTAAAAAATATCAAATACAGCTATTCTGTATAACTCATTTTTACTTTCTGCTATCTTTACAACAAGAAAGTATTGGATTCGTGAAATTTTTCGAATTCCCAGTTTTCGACGGATGTATACTTTTAGGGTACAGAGGTAATGAAAAACATGTTTTTACAAAATGTCTGTGTGTGACACAAATATTGTGTGCGCTCTGTCTTAAGAACTATTGAACGGAATTTAATAAAACTTTAGATTGATTTAGTCCCTGATTGGTGCTGATTACTTTTTGGTGTAAATCGCCCAACAGGTAGAGTTACTATGCTGTAATTTTCCCGATTTCCGCAATAGCTGTATCTCAAGAACTAATGCATGAATTTTCATCAAACTTTAGATTCAGTTAGTCCCTAATATGAACTGATCCTGATAAGTTTTTGGTGTAAATTAATCGGGTAAAATCCGTCTTACACATTTAAATAGGCAGGGTCTAAAAGATGTTTAAACATGCACAGTGAAAGCTTCGCTAGAAAATAATATGACTTGCAACACAGAGTGTAAAGAAAGTAAAAGTTAAACTGAGATGGGGATAAGCAGCAATAAGATAAAACTGTATTTAAAGATAAAGCACATGTGGGGGTGGTGGTTGTTGTTTGCCCCTCTATCTTTCTTTGTCCCAAGAAGGATGAAACCCATATAAAAATTCAGCAGAGTGACTTGACAAAATAGATTAAGTTACACTTGAAGACCTTGAAAATATTGTTGAAATAATAACTTGGAATAAAAATAAGTTGTAATATATATGCAATTTCATGAATCCTATATATATAATATTATGTTTCAGTGAAAAGGTAAGTGTAAAATGTACTTACAGTAATGTGCCAAAATGATGGAACAGAAGATTTCTTTATTGGAGCTAGGATACATGAACGTTACTTCATTCCAGAATTAAACTAATGGACACTTGTGACGATAGTCTACCTGAACTCGAGGGCACCTCATTATTCAACAACATAAGTAATTTTTAGAGATTAGAAACTCGTAGTATACTTTAACAACTCTATCGCCGATTTAAATTAACAATTTTATGCTGATACTTCTTCATACTAAACAATTATGCTTTTTAAACTTTAAGTTCTTACAATTACATCGGCACTTAGCCATATACCTTTAAAATATTCGCTGAAACTTCATAAAAACATACAAGATAGTACATAAGTCAACCATCAGACATCGCATCCCGAAAAATGAAATCGCTGTCCCTTTAAATCAGGATGAAAACCTATCGGCCAATCAGAATCGACTATGCAATTTGCATAAGTCGGAAGATACTTAACATTCACTTTTAATTTGAATAACATTTAATAAATGTTACGGTGACTTTAGAAAAATTACTTTAATATAAAAATGACTTAAAAAGATGGTTTTACATGTTAATTAAATTTAAATACTTATCTTTAAAAAAAAGAATACGAGCAAATGCGATCGCAAGTAAAATTGCCGTATACGGTCCACGACCGAAACGCGATATGCAACCACCCAACCGTGGCAGTAAAGACGTAAACAAACGCCAAAAGGCGGCAATGAAAAGAAAATATCGTGTTGTCGAGTTCAGGTAGCTTTACAAATTGCTTAATGAAAAAAAATAGAAATTAGAAAGAAAAAATGCTTGGGAATACTTTTCCACAGCACAAAGTCATAATTTCTGGTGAAGATGAGCAGTTTATTAGAAGATAATATTCACATCCTTGAATTCAGCTTAGATACAACAGCATATTTCTTTTAAAACAGATATAGATTAAAATGGCGATAAAATGCAACATGATGAAAAATGACTAGACTGAATAAACATACCAAGCACTATTTTCAGTAAAGCTGTTTCTAAAACGTAACTGATATTGCAAGTATCACCAGTAAACTTAAATAAAAATAAATGGGAAAACGATAATACAACAAACATATTTAAATAGCTTAAGACACTATTTCCCCGGTAACACGAAATGTTACCGCTACTTGAGGCATCCAACAAGCTTATAACTCAGACATGCGTCTGCCGTTGAATGCTTCGACCGCAGTATAAATACCATCAGATCAATGACACGTGCCGGGGAAACGCCTATTCGCTAGAATGTTCTGTGATGTGACGTGAACACAAACTTCATGAATAACTAAAATATATCGACGAATCAGATGATTTGCGATATGCTACCATCTGGTGCCATACGGCAAACAGACTGAATCGATTACTTCGATTACGACGTAATTGATATTGTGTTCAACTATCATGCCGCGAAAGAGCTAAAATGCTAATAAACTTTTAAAGTAAAATAAACTTAAACAAAACCTATTGTAAAGCAAAAACCTGAGCAACAAACTATTAAAGGGTAAGTTAACAATTAAATATAATAACGAAAGTGTATTTAATAAAAGAAAAAGTTGCATTCACTATTGTATAATATGTAAACAAAGTAATTCGATCTTTTAACTAAAAATATGAAATGAAATTAACTATGAGGATGAATGAATGAATAAAAGCATTAGATGTGTGAGTATGTGAGTGGGTTTTTGAGCAATGAGACTGAATACTAATGTTAAATTCTATCATAAATTGCCCAAGAGGTGCCACTGTAACTCAGAACTTTTCACGATTTCCGTAATAGCTCTATCTCAAAAACTAATACACGAATTTTCACCAAACTTGAAATTCAATTAGAAGTTCATGAAAGTTGTCCCTGATTAGATTTTGGTATAAATCGCCTAACCGGTGGCGCTGCTGTGCTGCATTTATCAGGAAGTACTGACATGTATGAGATAGAAGAAAGCTTTGGGATTGACACATCCGACTAGTTTAATATTATTTTAATCTCTGTATAATGAACTTATTCGGTACTGACAATAA
This sequence comes from Maratus speciosus, assembly GCA_963932465.1. Taxonomy (NCBI): domain Eukaryota; kingdom Metazoa; phylum Arthropoda; class Arachnida; order Araneae; family Salticidae; genus Maratus; species Maratus speciosus. Next base: position 504,553,898 of record OZ010793.1, on the reverse strand, counting down.
AAGAAATGCATATTTAAACTTCATTTGCCATTTCATAAAACTTAATTCATCATAGTAATAACCTTTCTTTTTAAAGTGCAGCTAAAACAAAACCTTCGTTCAAAGTTCAAATTTGGCATTGTGCTAAGCGCGCTTCGAAAGGAGGTCTCAAATCTGCAACGCCACCTTGTTCCTTGCCATGTTTTCCAGATAGGTTTTTAATTAACTTTTAAAGCCACTCGAGGCATATTGAAAGAGCCATTCAACGCAAATTGTCTTGAATCCCATAGTATTTATGTAATGCATTCTAATTAAGGGGTCTCAGGGATCTCAAAAATTGGAAAAAATGAAAGAAAGAGACCATATTCAACATTTAATAACTTAAAATGTATATGATTTTAAAACACAATTTTTATTGAGATGAAAGATATAAGTACATTCTTTCATTTTATGTATTTAAAAATTTGCAAGATGAAGAATTAGCATTTACAGGGTGCTCCAAACAGTCAGACATTTGTTTTGCAGAATATTGGTATAACAGCTTACGCGCATAATTAGAAAATAAATATTATAACTAGAATAAAAATTTTGGCACCTACTTATACTTCCGATTTTAATAATTACCCTGAACCTAAATAAATTTGTATTTAAAGTATTTTTATATTTTTAATACAAAGTTGTATTTAGCTAATGGAAAATTTTGAAAATTTGAACAATATAATTACTTAAAAACTATTTTTTTTTTAACAATAAAAAGGAAATTCTAGGTTCAGTTTATACAGATTAATATAAAACGTATGTTTTGAAAATTTCATGAAAAAATATTCAAAAGTTTTTGAGATATCATGCGCGTTATGCCGAAAAAAGCTAATTGAAAAGTGAGTGAAGAAAAATGACTTAAAAGTTTCGAAAAGGCCGCTTAAACTATTGAGCGGGTATAATTCTAAAAGCCATAAATTCTGTTCTAATGAGAATTTGAAGGAAACAATTATATTAAAATATTCAGAAAAGATGGAAGATTAACATCTAAAAAAATTAAAATCAAAAAAAATTTTGAAGCTTTAAAAGTCTTGAGACCCCTTGAATTAGTCTGTTTTTAACAATTTGACATTTATTGCTTTTATACTGTTACTGGCCATTGAATTACTCACATATATCATTAAAAGTTGTTATCTAGGCTTTAAAAGCCAATGGTACATAGAGTACGTCGCCCCTGTCATTATGTGTGTCCAAACCGTCCATATCCTTTAAGGGTTTATATCTTGGCTAATTACTGACGATTTTTTTCGAAAATCATGATCAACAATGCTTTTATACTTCTGCTACGATAGGTACCTCCAGCGCTGCTCAACAGTTTTGCTGAATGCCCGTAAATCGAAATTTGTGTGTAACAGAAAAATGCGATTTTCTCAAAAACTATAAGACCTAGGGTAATGGCTATAATTTTCCTGCAAGGTTTAAATCAACGTCTACAGCCTCTAATTTTTTCATAATTTTAGCTTCAGTAGATTCGGAATTAGATGGGGGGAACATATTTTTGTACTACATTTTCGACTATATCTTTGAAAATGTAATACCTAAAATTAAAAGAAATGTATTTTTGAATTCAGCGTTACGAAAGCTTTCACACGATACCCCACATGATATACAAAGAAAATATTTTTTTTTCAAGCAACTGAATTTGCCCCTATACATTTTTACTGAATATATTTATAAATGTTTAATAATCTGAAAATATGTGGGTCAACAGTCTTTTGAACTTTCCACATTCCATAGTTTACGAGTAAATTGGCTGTGACAGACAGACATAAGAGTGATCTTATAATGGTTCCGTTTTTACTTTTTAAGTACGGAATCCTAAAAAAGTATGAAAATGAGTTGCACCCATTCATGCACATATGAAGAGTAAATATAAGAATAGCCAGTTATATCTGAAATCATCAAAATATTAAATAGTAGCATTATTAGCACTCAGTGGGGATTGTTAGTAATCAGTGTTTCAAATTAAAGTAAAAAAAAGTTTTGCTACCTTTTCAATCTCTTGGTGTATACGAGTTCTCTAACATTTATTCAACCTTTACTCATGAAGCACTTACTGTACTTAACATTTTTATATTGGTTAGTTCTTTATTGAGCCCCTACGAGCTACGCTCGCCAACCCCCATTCAGACTCTAAAAACCCGTTAATTTCATCGGTTTTAAAATGATTACAGAAGATTGAATTATAATTAAAGAACCAGTGGCAATCTCTCTATAAATGGGTTTCAAGTCATTTCTCTTTTACTGAGGGATTTTAAGGCCAAATCAGCTGTTGTTAATTGCTGTTTTCGTGTTTGAGTAAATAAGATTAGTTAAACATTGAAAAAATAGCTAATATAGAATCAACTAAGTTAACAGAGTCTTTGCTTCCGGGTATTTTTTAATAATGCTATAAGGAAATGATTTTAAATGTAACGTTTTAAATCTGACGTAATTTTTACCAAACTTTTCTTTCTCTTTGTAGTATTCACCTGAAAATGTTTTTATTGTTAGAAAGGAAATATTATTTGCACTGGATGTAATTTCACCAGCATTTACTGCTTTTAACACATATTTAATAATTCATTATTTTATAGTTTTCTTTCTTTTTAAATATTCATCTGTAAAACAATTCTTGTGATGTAATTTTTAATGTTTTCCTGCATTTAACACATAATCATTTAATTCTAATTTCATAGGGGTTTTTCCTATTTGTAATACAGTCGGACCTCTAACGAAGTCGCAAAATCCCGAAAAAAAAATTCGTTATGTGGAAAATTCGTTAAATAGAGATGAACCTTTTTAAATACTTTAAATTACACAAAACAGATTTTTAATTCATAAACACTAAACATTATTAAAAAACTTAACTAATCACACTTTTTTTTTGTAAATCACATTTATTTTTTTTTATTATTATTCATTTTACCCATCAAAAAGAAATCTGTAAGGACAACAAGAATTAATAAAAATATTGTCCGGAAATACACTATATTTTCATTTTTAAGAAAATATTTACATTAAAATTAATGAATTTTAATGACATTATCGTATTTTCTATAACAAGCAATTTTAAGCATAGTATTACTACATGCGTCCTTAAATTTAATTACTGAAACTTATTTACTACGGAACTGCCCTTTTGAGTGTGAAATGGGGGATATTGAAACTTTGCATTTCCTAGATGAAATGCGAAGAATGACAGGGATTTTACTGCTCTCGTTGAGTTAGTCACCTGGTAAAAGTAATTCAAGATTATTGAGCATTATAAAATGTATAAAAGAAAGGATAAGTTTGAAGTGTCCGGAAATATTTTGAGAAAGAAGGAGAAAAAAAAATATATCAGAAGAAAAAGTTCATTAAATAGAGAATACACTTCGCTATTTGGATGTTATTTTATGAAGAAATTCGCAAAATGTTGTTCGTTCCGAGGAAAAGTTTGCAAAATAGAGGTTTGTTAAATAGAGGTCCGACTGTAGTCACATGTAAATAAGTTTTAATTTAAAGGAAATATATTATTCGTTGTGAAGTTTTTACAATTGGCAAAAATTTAAAATAATAACCTTTACTAAAATATGTAAAGATCTATATCTCTGGAAATACTGAAAATTTGAATTTAAAATTGAAATAAACCCTCAAAAAATGAGTCAAATTAAAAAAATAAATGCAGTCTGCACACGGCAAGTTTCTAATGTATAATATTAGAAAAAATGATTCAATTGCTCCGAATAGTTTTTGCTCCAATAAAACTGTTTTAACGGAATGATTTTGACCAACTTTAACATTAAATATCTCTTAAAATAATTATTCGATTTAAAAACTGTCTGCTTCAGCGTGTTTATCAAACATTTCTCTATAATATCACCAATTTTCATATTTTTGTATGCAGTATTTTTCCTATAGTGAAGAAAGACTTCAGGTCACAAAAATTCATTTACAGTGGCGGGGACAGTGTTGGTTACTTTTTTTTCAGAATAGAGATATACATTCTTGTGTAGGGATGCACCGGATATCCGGCTCCTGCCGGATATCCTGCTTATTCGGCACTCAAACCGGATATCCGGTTGCCGGATAGTGAAACTTTTTTAAAATTCTATTTTTTACATTTTCTGAAAAAAGTTAGTGTAAAATTAATTTGCCAACCTTATCTGAATAAAAGCAATGTTAACAAAAATAAATATCATATATTTTTATAAACATGAAATTATAAAGTTTATATGTAAATGAATATATATTTAAAATATGACAACTAATTATTTATAATTAAATTTTATTAAAGGTAAATTATGATGTTGGAACATCAGGCGCTCAGCATTTTCAGGCTGTAATCTATTATGCTTCTGATCGCAAATATTTCCTCCTTCAGAAAATAAACGTTCACTTTCAACACTGGTAGCAGGAGCAGACAAGTATTTCTTTGCTGACCTTGACACAGCAGGATACGAATGTTGATTTTGTCGCCACCATGTCATTGTTCTCAAATTGCAGTAATAAAGTAGTTGGCTTTTACACCTCTTCTAAAGTGTTTTGTTGCAATTTTCACTAGTTAAAATTTAACTGCAGTGTTCAATTATTCTGTCATAACTGTAATTATAAAACCAAAACTAGAATTTTAACTACAACTTCAACTTTGTTTTGCTTTCACTTGTTTTTACATAGGAGTAATAAAGTAGTTGGCTTTGACATTTCTTCTCAAGTGTTTTGTCAATAACTTTATTATTAATTTGAATTATGTATATCAACAAAAGAGGAATGTATGAAAATCCAATCTGAAAGTTTTATGAAGTTGCTGTTAATACATTAAAAATTCTGAGTCAGAAATGTATACAATGTGGCCATCTTGTAAGTGCCAAAGTATTGATGATGGAAAACCATCTAGAAAAATGTAAAAGTGTCCACCAAAATAAACAGTTTATTATGAATATTCATACTACAGATCTAAAGTGTGTTTGTGTAGAAAATCAAGAACAAAATGGTGCTGATATTAAAGAACACCATTCAAATTTTGCTGGAACATGAATTACCCAAATTAAGCAGTCAACAACAGAAAAATTTGTGGTAAAAACAAAAGAACAACAAAAAAAATTCATTAAATATATAAATTGCTAAATTTTTTAATTCTGTTAACATATTTTAATAAAATTTTTCAAAGCGTAATTAAATTATGCCTGGTTATAAGTCACTCAGTTATGATAAAATTACTAAGTGAGCTTTTAAATAAAGTTCATTCTAAAGCTCTATAATGCAAAAAGAACTTAATAGGAAAATTGTAACTCATCTCACTCAGGATGGCTGGAGTAACATGCATAACTATTCAATTATGTGTCAATTGGACAATTTTTTTTTTTTTTTTTTTTTTTTTTTTGTTAGTTAACCGATACACATGCATCTAAGGTAGAAAAAAATATGCATGTCACTTTAGAAGATTTGTAAGTAACAATGATAAGGCAAAATATGATTAAATTTCAATATTTAATTATTACTATTAAATTTAATAATATTTAATTATTACTATTAAATTTAATAATATTTAATTATTACTATTATTTGTTTTTAAGTAACTTTCACTTAATAAATGAATTAAAATCTATTAATAATTACTTGCATGGCACAAAATTGTAATAATTTAGAGGTTTTCTTCTTTAATCATGCATAAAATAGAAATATTATTATTAAAATAAAAAATGAGAAATTATTCGGCCGGATACCGGATATTCGGAATCCGGCAAAAATCCATATCCGGTGCATCCCTATTCTTGTGCAAAAGTTGTTGAGCAAATGTCATTCTTTCATATCTCCAATTTGCTATAAATTTTTATTGCAAAAGCAGTGAATTTTCTATAATAGAGTTCATGCTAAATTCACGTATTATAACAAAACTGTTTTGGAACAATATGAACTGCAATTGTGAAATTGTATATTTTAAAGTAAACATTGAATATTTATAAAAGCATGTTTTTTTAAAAAACTATTTTTATTTTCAGCCGCAGTCAAAGTGATGATGGGGAAGGACCAGGTCCATTGTGTGATACTATTAGTCGAAAGACGTTGAGTTATCTAATTGCTACTCTGAATGCTTCATTTCATCCTGATTATGATTTCAGTCACGCTAAGAGTGAAGAATTTAGTCGTGAGCACAGTGCTCATGTAAGTTTTCTTTTTACAAAATCTGCATTCTTGGGAATTTTATGTATCTACAGCTCATATTCAAAATATTAGAATTTTCAAAACAAACGAATTGTTGAAAAATTTAGGTTAGAAAAATAAGCTTAAAAGTTTAAATTTAATCGGGGGGGGGGGGGGGGAAACCTTAAATGCACCACATGCTTTAAAGCATGAGATTGTAATTTATAAAAGAATACAGTAAAAAATATATGATGCAATTGAAACAAAATTGTAAAAGGTAAAGGAAGAAATTAATCTAAGTAAATACTGAGCATAATTTTAAATTATTGCATGTTGCAAACCATATTGGAAGAAAAAAACAACACTATAATCTTGCAGACACATGAAATAACAGTTATGCATAAAAAATTTAAAACAAATGAAAATTAGTTTCTTTTGCTAAAAAGGTAATGTACAGTTTTCACAAGTATAAGAAACAAAATTATAGCTGAAAAGGAAAACATTGTATGTAATGACATAAAAGGTAATAAAAATTATGGTTATTACTATTGTTATTGAAATGTATGAAACTTTGCATCTGTTTGACAAGGGTTAATGAAGTGTCAAATAGTTTGACAGTACCGCTCCATTGGGTACTACATATAACTCTGACAACAAAATACAAATACACATTAGAAAAAAATTACTTAAAAAACTTATAGAAAGAAAAAATAAATTATGGTAAATGTATCAGCTTCAAACAAAATGTTAAGAAATTTTGTAGTTGAGTTTAAGCCTCAACTTTAAAATGTTGTATTTTCTTGACTCACAGTCTTTCGAAAATGCTGGGTGGTGCGGATCAAAATTGTGTCCCTTAGAGTTATTATATGCACAATTGCTACAATGAGCATTTTTATGACAGTGTCCTTCTTCATGGTTTTCACCACACCATACACATAAACGTGGTTTTGAACAGTGTTTTGCTGTGTGATTAAAGGAATTGCAGTTAAAACACCTAATGATTCGAATGAAACGCTTAGCTGGATAAAGGACATCACTAATACATAGAGATCTACGTTTTAAAATCACGTGAGCAATGTCACCAGGGACGTCGATCACATGATTGTATCTATTACCATCCTTACTTCTAAATTTCTTCATTAAGGTGACTGCTGGAAAGTCAGTGTTAACAGTATTTCCTATGACCTGGATTACTTGATGATCATTAATATTATTAGGAATATTGTAGATTATTACTTTAATTTTCTTGAGTTTTCTTGAATTATCAGATATGTTTGAGAGATTAATTTGATCATTAGAGATAGATGTATTAACTATTGATGAATCAAAAACGGATGTGCTAAAAGATTCATTCACAGGAATGATTGAGTCTTTGAAATCTGTTTGCGTTTCTACATCACACGTTGAAATTTTTACTTTTTCTGTAGATGTACTCTGTTTTAATTTTTCGAGGATTTTCTTATTAACTTCTTTTAGATTTTCAGTGTCCTGAATGGCTTCTTTAAATTTATTTTCTATGAAAAGTTCATGCAGCTCAATTAAATTTTTTGCTTCAAATTGAAAAGTTTTAATTATCATATTTATTGCTGTATCATCAATTGAAAATTTACTATTGTTGGATTCAAGTAAGTATTTTATAGTTTCGGGAATAGATTTGTGAAAATCCTGCAAAGCAATGCTGAAAACTTGAGCACTGTTCATCTTCTGATCCATTGATTTAAATTAAATAATGAGTACACTTAAAAAGGATAAAGAAAAAACTTATGTATGGATGTCTTCAAAATTTCAGAGAAAAAAAAATATACAATTCTTCAAAATACACACATAAAATTTTCTTATATATCCACTTGAATTTGAAATCTTCTGTATTTTATTTTAAAGAATTAGTATTTCTTCAAATTTTATAAAATATGCACATTTATTACACTTATTAACTATTGATATGAAAACTTAGAACAGAGAAAATTTATAAAAAAATGCCATGTGCAACAATATTCCAGAAAAGAGCAACACCTGTAATCTAATTTCATCATGAATTATTTTCATCAAAAATGACCAAATTTTGCTTCAAATGGGTTATCATCTTCATATTTTAAATAAAAGTCACTTATTGTGATAAAAGACTGTATACGAAAAGTTCAAAACAAAAAAAACTTGACGGCGAACCAATGCACTGTTTGTGCACTGGCACGTGCACCATTTGTTAATATGTGATATGTAACTCTTTAAACTTGAATATTACTTTACTGGATTTTAAGCTTGTAATAATTAAAATTACTGATGAAGAACAGTTTATATGGAGTAAGAGTTCACATGAAGCTGACATCGTGATCGTATTATTGGTGGTTTGTGATTCACCATCATTTAAATAAGTAATCAAAACTCATTACCTGTAGAAACTTGAAGTGAGGATGTTGGAGACAGAGAATACAAATAATTTAGCTGGAACATCTTTTTATTTCAGGATGTGCAGATTTTCGGAAGGGAGATGCATGGCTTGAAGACCGAAGGAACTTCTGATATACTAGTGAATGCGATATTTATTAAAAAAAACATGTTTTAAAAGAAGATGTAGATCTGGTATATAATTAAACGTTACTTAAAAGAAAGGTGGAACATGAGTGCCTTCCATGGCACACAATTAATCTTGGCACTGAGACCACACGTGGTCCGTGCAACATAATGAGTCCGCATACTGCGTAAAAACACAGCTATACCCTACGAAGCGAATCCACAGACTGACTTTTTCCCGTGCGAGCGTTTTCAAAATCGCCGCGGAAAAAGTATGCCAAGCAAGGCCAAAACGATACTGCGCCAAAAATGGAACTCACGGCAAACCTGCTTTCGCCAAGGAGTGACCAGGGGAGAAAGAGCGCTCACAATGATGAGAAACCCGTTCATTCAGAAAACGGAACGTACGCTTGCAAAGAGCTGGCATTTCGCCAAAACGGTACTATTGATAAAAAGAGGATGCGTAATGACTGAATTTCCGAAATTAAAACGATAAAAGCTGATAAAAAATTGATCGATTGATCAAAACATAAGATAATGAATTTTTAAAGGGAAAACTTAAAATGGATTAAATAAGATACATTAAAATTAAAAATTGAATAATTAAGACTAAGGATTAAAGATATTAAATTAGAGACATTGAATTGGGAAGAATAAGAGACAATGTATCAACATGATAATAAATTTAAGTTTGAATCTCGTGTACCGAAAACAAAACCTCTCATGACTGCAAAACAAAAGCGTATAAGATTGAATTGGTGGAAGTCAAGACGTTTATGGAGCGAAGAAGATTGGAAAAACATATTAGTGATGAAATTATGTTGTATAGATACAAAACATACTTTCATCACTAAATAATATTTTTTTCAAATCTTCTTCGCTCCATATACGTCTTGATTTACACCAATTGAATCTTATACGTTTTTCTTTTGCAGTCATGAGAGATTTTGTTTTCGGTATACGAGATTCAAACTTAAATTTATGGAGACGTCTTAATGTTCTCAGTGTAGAAACTTCAACTCCTTCTTCTTTCCATTTTCGGTGCAAGAATTGCACACTTTTAAAACGTTTTTTCTTAACTATATGCTTCAGTTTCCTGTCAGCTCTAGTAGATGCGTTTGGTTTTCGGCTGCCATTTCGGTGATTATTCTGAAATTTTCCATTTTTTTAATATTGTGTTAGTATTTTACTAACGTTTGATTGCGAACAATGTAAATAATTCCCTATATAACATTGATTTTTACTGTGCCGATACAAATCAACCATACGGGGTTTAATAGATTCAGGAATATCACTCACACGACCCATTTTAAGACGCAAAAGCAAACAAACTGTAAAAAGAACACCGATTTTAAATAAAATCATCTGAGTTTAATCAATGACGGCACCAGTTATGAATTGGTGATATTAAAGGAGAATTAATGCGAAATATTCTAATATTTTGAACCACTTGAATAAATATTCTAATATTTTGACTTTTCAAAATAATTTTTTTTTTCAATTAATCTTTTCAGAAATGATATTAATTTTAAGATAATAAATAAGTTTAATCAACAATAAGTTCTTAATAAAAATATCGTTTGCATATTTGCATTAAAAGATGTTAAATTACCAAACGATATTTCCAGTCTGTGAAAAAAAAGTAATTATTCTAATATTTTGAATATGAGCTGTATATTTATGATGCATTGGAAGTTCAAATTTTTATACTCAAAAGAAAGTAATTTTTTTTTTTTTTTTTTTTTTTTACTATTACCATATTACTTGAATCTAAAATGTGCTTTTTTTTCTCCAATGTTAAATATATTTAATTGGGTGCAATTGAGTATAATTCGTAATACTGGACATTTCTCCGGAAACTTCTGTAATTCAGGCATTTCGGTATGTTTCGTTTTTATTTTCAATTAAAGATGATAGATTGCACCATAGCACATATATGAATGAATTTCAGAAAATGATTAAGAAAAATGAAAAGACTACCTAATTTCAGGGTTGTAAAAAACCCGGGTTTTTTGTTAAAAACCCAGCCCGGGCAGGTTTTATTAAAAAACCCGGGTTAAATGGGCAATTTTCCCCGGGTAAATTGTCTACTAAATTTTGGTACTTTTCAAAATTTATCCATTGAAATTTTGAAAATTCTCAGAGGAATTAGGGAAAATTTAATTTTTTGCTTAGGAAAGCGCAAGAAATTTGATTGCCAAAACAAGTGGCAATCCTGATCTCAAATACAATCTTTGTAAACAAACACTTCATAGTCTAATAGATGGGAATGAATTTCTCTGTTCTTAAAATACATATATATATATTATATGATCCCTTAAATTTAAATAACAAACAAATTTTAAATTGCAAAGCTATCAATTGTGTGTTATTTAATAATAAAATATAAATATAACTTAAAAAAACTTGCTCCTTTGAAATTATCATAAGATTAGCAATTGTTGATAAAAAATATCTGTTTTCATTTGATGCAAAGAAATATTTTAAAAGCGATTTGAATCAATAAAAACATTTCTTAAAAAATTACAAAATTTTAAGTGTTTATACAGCCCCCGGTGCTATAAGTTATATTTAGTAAAATTTTCCTATTACGCTGACAAGACAGACAAAAAATGTCCCGTTCATATAACACTAAAATTGACTGAGTTATGAAACTTTAAAAATGCATGACTTATACCGCTTTTCTGCATCTGAACACAAATGAGTTTGGCCATGCTTTGAGGGGTCATTATACTAAGTGCTTAAAGTATTCGAAGAACTTTTCATGTGTATCAGCGCTTTGAAAAAAATAGTAAAGTGTTATGATTGAGTTAGCCAATCTGAAACTTAATAAAAAGTTAAAATTATTGTATTTTAACATATGTTTTATTTTGTAAGGATTTGAGACTATTTCTTTTCATAATTTCTTTTAACAAATATTATGTTATTTTATTTAACTTCAACGATCGTATGTATGTTTTCCCAGTTCAAAATTTGTAGTCGAAATTTAACTCACTTTCAAGTTTCAAATATCTGATCGAGACTAAATTTTACATGTATACTGATGTAAATCCGATGACAATCTAATATTATTATGATTTTCGGTGGTTACCATTCATACTTATTTTACAGGATAACACAAAAATTTCGGATAGATTACTGCCAAGAAGTTTAAGAAAAAGTTTTAGATTAGATAATACAAGATTGCGATGGTTATGTTTTTTAATTTTTATGTATTTTTTAGCACTGAATCTGAGAATTACCTTAATTTTTAACCATTATCTCAGGATGTTTTGCAAATCATAAATTGTCAAAGTTAAAAAATAACAAAAATCAAATACTATAAAATAGAAAGGATGGCTGAGTTTTTTAAATTTTGATAATTGATTTTTATGTACTTTTTTAGCACTGAATCTGAAAATGACCTTCATTTTTAACCATCATGTTATAATTTTTTAGCAAATCGTAAATATCAAAGTTAAAATATAGCAAACATCTAATACTATAAAACAGATGTAAAACTTCTTTTATTTAATTTTCCTGACGTGATGGTTAAAAATGAAGGTCATTTTCGGATTCAGCAGTAAAAAATACTATAAAACACATGTAAAAGTTTTTTATTTCATTTTCCTTATGTGATGGTTAAAAATGAAGGTCATTTTCGGATTCAGCAGCATAAAGTACATAAAATAATTTAATAAATATAATAAGTTTAGTAAATATAATACTCTTGAAGCTAACTGAAAAGCTTAAATTTATGTTTTAAATTAAAAGCTAAAACGTTTTAAAATTACAGGGTTCCCAATCTAAAAGTGCAAGTAAATTAGTACAAATATATTTTCTAAGATTCAAAGAAGTGAATAAATAAAACAAAATAACCATGAACAACAAATACATCATTTGTTCCTTTCCAGAAATACTCTTAAAAAAACCCGGGCTTTTTAAGTGGGTTTTTTATAAAAAACCCAGCCCGGGCGGGCAGCTGGGTGGGTGCCCGGGCGGGCAGCTGGGCGGGTACCCGGGCAGCTACCCACTACAACCCTGCCTAATTTACTACTTTTTTTTTCAATTTTAAAATTGTAAGAATTTTCTAATTATGTACTTAATATAGGTATCTTTTTTTTTTTTTTTTTTTTTTTTTATATATATATATTAAGTTGTAAAAATTCAGAATTAATGGTGATTTTGCTATTTCTCTTTCTCCAAAGTAGGGTGTAAAAAAAAATCATGATTTTTTTTTAAATAAAAAAAATCGTATTTTTTAAATTTAAATCTGATTTTTTTTTTATTTATTTAAATCGGATTTTTATTATTTTTTTTCCCAGCGTTCAAGTACGGAATAGCTACCAAGAGTTTTAGGTTTCCAAAACAAAATACTGATTGCTAACATAATCTGTATTTTTATACTTTAATTAACAAAATTATAATTATTAGTTAGTAATTATAGAAATTATAAAAACTGCAAATAGTAGTTTCATTTGTTAGTATCATGCAGTAATGTTATATACATTAATATTGTAATAATTATGTAACACTTTATTAAATACTAGTGATATTTTTAACATTTATTAAAATTATTAATAACTGCATTTAATATTAAATTGTTAACACTACTTCAAATTAGTAATTATTAAGCAATTAACTCTTTAATTAGGAACATATTACACATTTTTAAGCTTTAATTATTAAAATGATAATTAATAATGTAGTATTCATTTTAGAAAGAAAAAGGGGCAGGATGCTAGTTCCAAAAAAGGGCACTATTTCATGAGGAAATATATTAGTAATGTGTTTAGTAATGATATAAGGAAAAAAAAAGAAGAAGAATTTTTAGTATGATAAATAAAGTGTCCTGAATTTTTAATAATTTTATGGATCACAAATTGAAAAATAAAATTAAATAACAACATGTTTTAATAATATCCTGTTTTTTCTAAAGAAATAAAGTTCTGTTATTTTCGCAAGATCTTGGCCACTTGAATTTAGAAATACTGTTGAATGGAGAAGTTTTCTACAAGAAATCTCTGGCTACAACTACAGGTGAATTTAACCATTTTTTTTTAAAGCCAGAATGCATTTTACCAATTTGAAAAGGGGTAGGGTGTGGCAACCTTAAAAAAATGGCCTAGAAGAAACAGTAAGTAATTACAGATTTAATGAAAACTGCAAATAAATAATTTCATTAGTTATTAGCACAAATCACAAAACTAACAAATATTATTTGCAGCTCGTTTTGCATTTGTACTTAAAAAAAATTGCTGTTCATCAGACTTGTATAAAACCAAAAACTTTCTGTGCACGTAAATTTTGTGTTAAAAACTCTGCAAATTAATTTAATGTTTAATAAAATACCTTGTTATATTATTTTAACGATATGAATTAAAAGCAGTAGTTTTAAAATAATTACCATTTAAATTAAAAATTAATTAATATTAATTAAAGAATAATTATTTTGGTTAAAAAAAATAAAGCTAAAAATCCATGATAAGAAGGGATGAATTCTTATCAATTATTTTGTCAATGAATTTAGAAACAGCCCAATCCTTAATATTGTGAACTCTTCGCACGAAATGCCAGTCACTCTATTCGCAAAAATAATGTGACATTGCTTCTGAAACAACTGAATCACACTTTGTATCAGAGGCAGGGGTGATTCTGACTCAAAAAAATTCTGAAATTCACAGCAAATTTTCTGAAAAGTTACAGCAGATATGGGAGGGAGGGAGGGGGGGGGGGATTCCACGACCTTTTGACGAAATTTACGTTTTTTGCGATCTTTTGAGAAAATTTCAGTTTTTTTCGCGATCTTTTGACGAAATTTGCGGTTTTACGCGATCTTTAGTCGAAATTTGTGGGGTTTTTTTCGCGATCTTTTGTCGAAATTTGCGTTTTTTTTTTTTTATCTTTTGTCGAAATTTTCAGTTTTTTCGCGATCTTTTGTCGAAATTTGTGGCTTTTTCGCGATCTTTTGTCGAAATTTGCGGTTTTTTCGCGATCTTTTGACGAAATTTGCGTTTTCCCTCGCTTCTTTGACGATATTCGCGGTTTTACCTCGATTCTTTGACGAAATTTTCGTTTTTTCCGCGATCCATTGACGAAATTGGCGATTTTCTACAAACGATTGACAAAATATATTTTTTTCGGCGACCACTTTTCGAAATTCGCGATTTTTTTTATGTTTGAATTTTCGGATTGGTGATAGATTTTGTTCAATTTTCAGAAATGAATGCCTTAAATTTTCGGAAAAATTCGGAGCAGAATCACCCCCTAATGAGAGGGCCATTCATTGGTATCATCATTAAAGAAGGCGATGAGTTTTTACCGCGACCCTTTGGCGAAATTCCCGTTTTTTCTACGGCCCTTTAACGAAATTCCCGTTTTTTCCGCGACATTTGACGAAATTCCCTGTTTTTTCTGCGATCCTTTGACGAAATGCGCAATCTTTTGACGAATTTAGTGTTTTTTGCGATTTTTTTATGAAATTTGCACTTTTATCGCGACGCTTTGACGAAACTCGCGTTTTTTTTTCACGATTCGTTGGCGAAATTTGCATTTTTTTGCGGTCTTTTGTCAAAATTCGGGATTTTTTGCTATGTTTTTCAGAAATTCGTTTTTTTTCCTGCGCTTCTTTGACAAAATTTGCGATTTTTTCAGCAATTTTTTGACGAAATTAGTTTTTTTCGCGATCCTGTGACGAAATTAGTATGTTTTCTGCGACCTTTTACGAAATTTGCTTTTTTTCGCGATCCTTTGATGAAATTTGTCTTTTTTCCAAGGTTCTTTGACGAAATTAGTTTTTTCCGCAATTCTGCGAAATTTGCGTTTTTTTTTTTTTTTTTTCGCGATCCTTTGACAAAAGTCGGACTTTTTCAGCCATCCTTTTACGAAATTCATTTTTTTCCTGCGCTCCTTTGACGAAATTTGCGTTTTTACTGAGATTCTTTGACGAAATTCTCTTTTTTTCACGATCCTTTGCAGAAATTAGAGTTTTCTTCCGCGTCCTTTGACGAAATTCGCGTTTTTTCCGCTATGCTTTGACGAAATTGTTGATAATTTTCTGCGAGCGATTGACGAAATTGGTTTTTTTCGGCAACCATTTGTTGAGATTCGCAATATTTTTCAGTGATTTTTTTAATATCTGAATTTTCGGAGTGACGGCCGATTTTTTTTAATTTTCGGAACCGAATACCTTAAATTTTCGTAAAAAGATCACCTCTGGCAAACAATAAATAAATCGTACATAAAATTGTGAAATATTTTTATTCGGTATTAAAAAAAAAATAAAAAAAATTACAAAAACAATAATTTCGTTTTTTTTTTTTTTCCTAAACAATTTTTTGCAAAGTTCCAAATTTTACGGAAAATTTTCCGTGCACGGCGTGTGTGTCTATATTATACAACTCTGCTGTTCATAACCAAAATCTAAACTTATACACATGTATGTGTATGCTAACCAAAAAAAAATATGAAAATGAGTTAAACCCATTCATACACACATACAGAATAAATACAGTCCCTGGCCAAATTATTAGATGCACCATAAGATTTTATGGAAAATGTTAATTATCAGGTGATACTGTACAGCTGTATTGTTTTTTATGAGATACAATGTATATTTACTATATTATTAATCACGTAAGTATCTGTAAAACGAATAAAACATCGTCATTATAGAAAAAATATGTATTTATTAACTCTTGAAGTAAAATGAAGAAAATGTAATGAAAAGTTAATATTTTGTTTTCCACCTTTAGCCGCTATGAGAGCTTTAATTCTGCGCGGCATGCTATCAATGCAAGACTGTACTGTCTTCTGCATTTGAGGATGATGATTCCACACATGAATGATCTGTTCTAAGAGCTGAGTTTTGTTTGTAATCAGAACTTTAGGCACTTCTCTTTTCATGAGTTACCACACGTTCTCAATTGGGCTCATATCAGGGCTATTACCCGGCCAATCCAACAGAGGGATACTTTGCTGTACTAAAAAGCTTTAACAGACCGTGCTGTGTGGCAGGGAGCTCCATCTTGCACGAAAATGAATGGTTCCCCATTTGGAAACCATTCTTTGAGCTGCAGAATCAACCGATTTTGTAAGATGTCTTTGTACTGATCTTGCCTCAATGTACCTTTTACCACGTACAGACGCCCAGTACCCTTGCTACTGTTGACTGACCAAATCATGATTTTTGTAGGGTGTTCAACAGTCTGAACCACACAGTCAGGACAGAACTTTTCGCCAGGACGACGACGCACAAACTGAGCTTTATTCTGCAAAATTTCAAATGTGCTTTCATCGCTGAAGCAAACCTGTCAAAAACAGAAAAAAATACAAACATCTCTGCGGATCTTGCGTCATTGCATAGAAAATGATATTGAATGTATGATTAGTGATGAAATTATAATAATTTACCGATCTCCAGAAGTCCACATCTTTATCACGCCACTGTTTGGTCCACTTGATGCTTTGCTTTCATTGTAGCTGTTAACTTGGGCTTCCTGGCGGGGCGGCAGGCCTTAAAACCTATTTCTGTTAATTTTCTGAGAACAGTGAGCTTAGAAATATTCACGTTAGCATCTAGGAGTTGCAATTTTATAATTTTTGTGGTAGGCCATCTGTTTTCCACACAAATTTTCTTTAAACATCTCTCTGACCTTGGAGTAAAAATGGGCTTTCTGCCACATCTTTGCTTTCATTTTGGGCTCAAATCGTCCCCTTCCTCGATTTTCTTCTTTATGCGTCATACACTAGCTTCAGAAACCTTCAATCTTCGTGATATTTTGCGGTTTGAAAAACTTTTAGCATCCACGAGGGCCTTCACTTCAAGTTTTTTACGAGGTGACAGATAACCTGTTTTACGCATGCTGAAAATGTTCAACGTGCTTATTTAAACGCTGAACACACAAAAAATAACTAACTACGTAGCATACAACTTTGAAACAAATAAACCAAGCGCATAACGCCACACAAACACGTCCTGAACTAACGCACTAGCGAACGCCAGTTTGAACTGGCTGCAGCCGGTTTCCACTTGTTTACGTCCGTGTATCCATTGGTTCACATTGTGTTGCCATACGTTAAAACTAAATACCAATAGGAAGTATATAACAAATCTCCTGAATAAAAATTCATTAAATCTATGTTTAAATATAACACAACTGCATATAAACTTCGTCAAAAACATGTATTTGTTAAAAAACAACGGTGCGTCTAATAATTTGGCCAGGGAATGTATAAGGATAGCCAGTTATACAGTCGGACCTCGTTATCAAGACACCCGGTTTTCACGCCACTCCGCTTATCACGTCAGTTTCTCAAAGTCCCTATTTTCTGTATGTGATTTTAATGTAAATAAACTCTGGATTTTACGTCGTTGAATAATTTTCAACTCCGGATATCCAGACAGTTTAGGAAAATTGTCCATTTTTCATAATCCACCTTATAAGCACGGAAATTAAGCGATAAGAAATGTCTTAGCCAAACTTTTCACAAAAGAGTCTCAAAATATCCAATGAGATAAATGAAAAATTTTACTTCAATCCTTTATCTGAATGAATAAATCCCCACACAATGGAGAACTCTTTTAAGCGTATCAGTCTACTCGCGGTCTTTTTATTCTGGTCAGGCGGCACTTTCTTGTGGTTACACGACGTTTTTCATCTGACTAAAACTGAACAATTGAATTGCTTCATTGCATTGCTTTGAAACGATCAGAAATTATCTAACATCCATTTCTGAAACAACGAATATTGATTACAATTCATTGTATAATATTGAAAAAAAAATGTTGGAAACACATCTAGGCACAAGCAAGCCTTAATTCATCAATATTTCATGTAAAAAAAAAAAAAAAAAAAAATCACCATAAATCTGATTTTTATTCTTTTCAATTTTGTTTTTGTGTTTATTTTGTATAATAATAATGTTTTATTGCTTAAAACTGCAAGAACAGCTATGAATTTAAAATTGCCTTAAATTAATTAATTAAAAATACAGCTTTTTATAAACATATTTTTCTCCAACTCCAGTAACCGCGACACTCCGCTTATGACGATACTTTTTTCTGGTCACTAGAGTGTCTGGGATAAAGAGGTTCGACTGTATCTGAAATCCTCAAAATATTTATATAACAGCTTTATTACCTCTCAGTGGGGATTATGAGCTTTCGGTGGTTCTTTTTTTTTTTTTTTTTTTTTTTTTTTTAAGAAAAGTTTTACTGCCTTTTCAATCCCTAATTAATTTTTCTATTTAGTATATATGAGTTACAAAAAAAAAAAAAGAACATTTATTTAACCTATACTGAAGAAGCTCTTGCTGTGCTTAATATTTTTATACCAATTAGTTCTTTTCTCTTATGCATTCATTTACAATTTAGCTGCTGAGCAGATGCCATTCTTTCATTCTTCTTTGACTCGAGATTGTTATTAATGTATTATTACAAAAGCAGAAGGAGAAATTAAGACGCTGACTATGTATTCTTTTACCTGCAGAAATTTATTACACTTGCTATGTTTATTTTATATAAAATAATGCATAAATTGATTACTAAAGTCTTGGCATTGAAAATTATATTAGATTTAAATATCATTTTTAAATAAAACTGTTTTATGTTGGATAGAAACAATGCTTTTTACAAACTCAACTGTTTTAATTTTTTTTTACAATACTCACTAATTAAGCTTAGAAACAATTACTTAAAGCTCTTTTTTTATTTATTCTTTAGTCAAAATGCCTGTAGAAACTTTCTAAATTATGTTCATCTTAGAATTTAATACTTTTTTTGACATTTTAAACATTTAGAAAACTTTTAATTTAAATCAATAGTTGATTAAAATCACGATTTAATCGCTGATTTAAATCGACTGATTAAAATCGTTGACACCCTACTCCAAAGATAAGAAGATGGCTTCAAAACATCGCAAAGTCAGATTTTATTATTATTTCTTTTATTTAATTTGTGACTGACTTTGATATTTATAGGTGCTATATATTTAATTTTTTATGACATTAGCCTTATTTCACTATTTTAAATATGTGAATGTAATTATAAAGTTATTTTGTAAATTAATTTTAAGTCGTAGTTAAATGTCTCACTATAAATTTTTTTGGTTTTAGAAAAAAAAATTTCAATATTTTTTCATGATATGTCTGTTATTCTTGTGATTATTATTATTTATTGAGAATTTGTAAATCAGAAATCGTAATTTTTTAAAAATCGTATGGTTATTATTTTTTGTAATTTACAACAGATGGCAACAATGCATAAAATATACATGATTATTTTTTAAATACAGTACAAACTCTAAAGTTCGGAATCCTCGGGACTTTACCAAGTCCGAACTTTGGATTTTTCGGAATTTTGGGTCATCAAAAATATTCTTTTAAAATTAAAAGAAAAATAAATCTCACTACTTAAAATGTAAAATACGTCATTCAGATATTAAAATTTGCATATAACAGCTATGAATACTAAATTAAACAACCTTTTTCCTTAAGTAAATCATAAAAAATAAAAAGTAATACTAAAAGCATTTCTTTAAGGTAGGGGTGCACAACCTTTTTAAGAGAAGGGCCACTTACAAAAATGTCTGGGTTGTCGAAGTCCACATCAGTAACACAGAGATAATTCTATTTTTGGGAGGTGGGGAGGTCTGTAGTCTACAAAAAACATGGTTTCAGAGAAGTGGCAGTTTTACCGCTTTAAGTTCCTCTACCCAGTCAACATATCATACCCAATTCAGTTGGCAAGGATATATCAACAGTTTATGTTTGTATATATAACAGATATAGCAAGGTTTATTTTCAAGGAGTGAAAATATTACCTGAATTTATTCGGGGGAATTAAATTTTGCTTTATTAAAAGTGCTAAAAAACAAACATAGGCATGAAAGTGGTTAGTGCCGAAAAAAATGTGAAGTTTATGAACGAAGTTAAATTGACGAAACTCGCAATTTTTTTGCAGCTTATCAACAAAATTTTAGATTTTCTCATGCCTGATCGACAAAATTCGTGATTTTTCCGCACCCAGTCAACGAAATTTGCGTTTCTTAACTGACTGACGATATTTTCAAATTTTTCCTGTGGCGAATTGTTAAAATTCACGACTTTTTCTCGCGATAAACTGCCAAAACTTGCGATTTTATCGTAGCCGGTCGACGAAATTTGGAATTTTTTCGTACTTAATCGACAAAATTCGCGATTTTCCTCTGTTCAATCAACGAAATTTGCTATTTTTTTCGCGCCCAGTCAACGAAATTCGCCATTCTTAACTGACTGAAACCCTTGGCAAATTGGCAAATATAGCGATTTTTCTCGCGATAAACAGACGAAACTCACGATTTTTTCGCAGCCAATCGACGAAATTTGCGATTTTCCCGTTCCGGATCAACGCGATTCGCGATTTTTTTGCGCCCGATCGACAGAATTCGCAATTTTTTCGTGCCCAATTGACGAAATTCGCAATTCTCAACTGACTGATGAAAATTGAAATTTTTTCACTTGGCAAATTGGCGAAATGCGTGACTTTTTCTCGCGATAAACTTTCGAAACTCGCGATTGTTCCGCAGCCGATTAAGAAAATTCGTGATTTTCCCGTTCCCGATCAGCAAAATTCACAATTTTTCCACGCCCGATCGACAAAACTCGCAATTTTTCCACATCCGATCGACGAAGGTTGTTATTTTTCCGTGCCCGATCGAGGAATTTGTAATCGCGATAAACTGACGAAATTCGCGATTTTTTTTCGTGTCTGATCGACGAAACTCTTGATTTTACTGCACTCGATCGACGATACTCGATTTTTTCCACGCTCAATCAACGAAATTCGCAATTCTTAATTGACTGGCGAAATTTGCAATTTTCCCGCAGCAAATTGGCGAAATTCGCGACTTTTTTCTCATGATAAACTGGTGAAACTCGCGATTTCCCCGTACTCAATCAACAAAATTCGCGACTTTTCCGCGTGCGATCGACAAAACATGCGATTTTTCCGTGCCCGATGAAATTCGAGATATTTTTCAACTAGCGACTGACGAAATTAGTAACTCGGGAATTTCCTATATTGATACAAATGGTATCGGCCGGGCGATTAATAAAATTCGCGATTTTTAACTGACTGACGAAATTTGCAATTGTTTTCCGCGTCAAATTGACGAAATTCACGATTTTTTCCTGGCTAATTCCATGGATTTTTGTAGTGTAAGTCACATAGCTGATAACTACTATGCTTGTTGGCCACAGTTATTTTCGAAAAGTTTGCTTGCCCTTATTCAATTAATGGGATATCTCCCTTAAAATAAGTCCCATTTTTCCGTTCCTAAATACTGGTAGCCAAAAATCGTAGCATGTGGCTTACACTACAAGTAATCATAGAAATAGCCTTGTGCAAGCTATGGTCAAAAATTGCGATTTTTGCCAATTATAAATCGATGAAAGTCGCGGGCCACTTGTTAACCCATCGCGGGCCACAGGTTGTGCATCCCTACTTTAAGGGAACATACAATTTAAGAGCAAATTGTAATTTAACTATTAAACATTTCAGTTAATGTGCACTGTTTTATTAACTTAGGTTTCTCCTTAAGACGTTTTTCGTTTATTCTGTACATAGACATGAGTTCTGATACAATAATAAAGCTTCTTTGCTCTAGACTTTTAATGACATTATCCAGGGAGTTTATGATTTCATCGATTAAAGGTCAAAATTAGCACTAGCCATCGGCCGCAGGGCCAGTAAATGAAAAATAGTGGCTAGTGAAAAATTGCCTGTCACTGGCCACCTTCCGGCCACTTTTTTACAAGGAGATAATAAAATTTTCTTGCATTTTATCAAGGATTCTACTTTTTTTGGTTCCAATATAGTAAAAGATCTTTATAATGCAATTCTCCATATAACGCACAACTTCTCAGATGTAAACAATGATTTCTGCAGTTAAAAAGCACCTGCATTTTCACTTTGTAAAATATTGTTACTCTCTAGAGGGCTAAATTTGATACATTAGCTCAACTTTATTTTCTAATTTAAGACCCTTTTACTGAAAAAAATGCTTCTATTACAATAAACATTTTTGAAAATGTCTAATCTAAGGGATGTTTGTGTTAGTTATATTTGGATCATGTTTATAAAGTAAATTTAACAATGCCTGACCTATATTATGCAAAAATTTATAATTTGGATAACTCTTGGTAATAAGGAATGCGGTATAAAGATATTCTAATGTATTTTGATATGTTTCAGACATATTTGGCCTTGTTTACAAGGTGAATTTAATGATGTGATCTATATAATGCAAAATTCTATATAACGCACAACCTTGTGTTTTTAGGTTTGCATTATAAAGATCTTCTACTGTATTTATATTAACATATTTATCTGGGCTACTCAGTTTTAGATTAATACTTATGGCAAATTTACTGTTTAGCATTTTGAAATAAAAAAGTGGCCGCTAGTTTAAAGAAAGTGGCCACTTAAAAAATTAGTCCTACCGGCCAGTGACCGCTAATGAAATTTCCCAATTTTGACCTATATCATCGATTGGCATCTTTTCTTCTATTTCCTTATTGTCACAATCATTTTCTTCTTTTTGGTTTAAAACCATCTCGCGAATTTCACCGTCACTTAAAGGGTTAATACCAGGTGCATTCTTATTAACATATCCATATTATAAACAAGCCATATCCATAGGCTTTATTAGCAATGTGAAATTTGGAAGCAAAATAAAACTTTCACATTTTCTTTTTGCCTTTGGATGAGCTGAGCAATTCTCCTAAATTAAAATAATACTAGCATCATTTGGAAAACTGATAGCTTTTCGGTGAGCTTTAGCTTTAGTTACAAAATTCTTATTGTCTCATTCTGTCGTTATTTCACGTGTTATCCACGCTTTCTTACTTGCCTTACAGTGTACTGGGAGAAAGTTTGTGACTCCTTTAAAGACTTTTTAGTTTAGCACTTTTGACAATAACTGGAAGTTAGCACTTATGAGTGCCTGCAGCATTTGTGCATGTTAAAATGGTGAGTCTTTCGTATCCTTAATCCCTGTGGGCAGTGACCCGGAGCCGAACAATTTTTGATGCTCCGGCTCCAGCTCCGATCCAAGATAAAATACCGTGGCTCCAACTCGGCTCCGACTTCACACTTCTGAGTTGCAGATTTTAATTTACACATTTAATTTTTTGCTCACAAATTCTTTCTTCCTTTACCTTCATTAAAGATCTGACAAAATACATTTTTCTTCTCATCAAACTTGAAATGCTTGTTCAGAAAATATGACATCTTTTAGCTTTTGCTTTTAAAATAGAAAGTTTAGTGGAATTTTAAACACAAAAATCTTAAATTTCTTCTACACTTTTCAAACAACCAAAATTGTTCAACTACACATGTAGACAACAGGCGGCCATATTTTTCAAATGGTGTTGTCACCTAGCTCAAGTAGAAAGTAGAAGTAAAGTAGTGTTACCATGTTTTGAGAAGTTTTTCATCTCTAATTTAAAAAAAAAAAAAAAAAAAAAAAAACTTAAAAAATGATATAATTAAAATAGGGGGGAGCGGGGATACTTGAACCACCCCTATTTTCTCTACAGTAGGTTAATTTTTCTTTCTAAAATTAGCAACATGATAATATATTTATAGTTCTGCACATGTAAAAAAAAAAAAATCACATTTCTTGGTACCATTTTGAAAGTACAGTGATTAATAGTTGCTTTTTTCCTATCTGAAATAAATATTTAGATGAGTGTTTTTTATATTTTTTTGTAATCGAAGTTTTGTTTTAAGCTGCAACAATATAGATAGATTTAATAAGTATAATTTCAGTTCTATTTTGAATCTAAAATAATTCAAATAGCTGCACGCATTACTTAGTAAAAGTCTGATAAAACAAAAATGGTAGTAGTGGGGATACTTGAGCCACTGAGATTGGGGATACATGAGCCATGCTCAACCATCCCTACTAGGAAATTAGACTTATGGGTGAAACAAAAAAAACGTCTTTTTGATGTTCAGAGATAGATTATTTTTTTTGTTTCTGGGTAAAATGGGGAAGAACTCTTTTTTTTTTTTTTTTTTTTTTTTTTTTTTTTTTTTTTTTTTTAAATTAAAAAATAATCAATAAGGACTTAATTTGAAAACATATGTTTAAAATAAAAATGTATATTTTGTCAATGAAAATATCCTTTTTTTTCATTTTGACTAACAAAATAGTCTGTCTAGATAAATGTAGGCATAGTTTTCAATTTAACTTTTTGACTAAATATTAAAATCACTTTTTTAAACTGATTTTACTGGTCATAATCTCTAATATTTTAACTAGTTAGGCCCAAAGTATTAAAATATTTATTTTGTTAATGTAATATTTTAAGATTAAATATTGTATACTGAAATTGTAACCTCTGTTACTGCAACTTTTTTTTTTTTTTTAACTTAACCACCAACTGAGGATGTTGCTATCATCGATGAAACCCAAGTTGAAATGATCCTTCGACCACCAATTATCACTACAAAAAATTATTGTGTTACTAGTTTTGTTTTTACAACTGGTTTCGAAAGACTTAGTGTATCTTAATTTAGCACTATGTAAAACATTTATAAAATAATAAAAAGAAAAAATATTATTTTTGTAGGTATTTTTTAGTATTGGCTAAAGTATCCCTTCACCATGGCTCATATATCTCATGGGGATACTTGAGCCACAATGTAAAAGAAAAAGTAAAAATTTATCAAACAAAGAAAAATAATTCAAAATTAATTAAAAATGGTTTTCAATTGAAGAAAAAATATCAAATTTTCAACTACAATATTTTATTTTGTTCTAAGAAAGTATAAAAAATTTTTAAAAAATGAAATTTAAAAAGTGGCTCAAGTATCCCTATCTTCCCTTACTGAATAATGATGTAATTAAAATATTTTAAGCGTAGAAATTTAAAAGACTGAAAAAAAAAAAAAAAAGATTTAAAAGAATATTAAAAACTAAAGGAGCTCTGGAGCAGGGGGAAATTTAGAGCTCCAATTCCAGCTCCAGGGAAAACACAGCTCCGGAGCGCTCTGGCTCCGGGCTCCAGCTCCAGGTCTCTGCCTGTGGGTGCATTTTCGTCTACCGTTGTAAGTGTTTTCCATGGTAGGTAGTTCCAAAACAAACTAGTGTCATGAGTGTTATACAATAAACTTCCTAAAATCCACACATCATCACAGATGTAAACAATGTAACTTTCACTTCA
The DNA here is from genome assembly GCA_963932465.1 of Maratus speciosus. Classification (NCBI taxonomy): domain Eukaryota; kingdom Metazoa; phylum Arthropoda; class Arachnida; order Araneae; family Salticidae; genus Maratus; species Maratus speciosus. The sequence goes on along the minus strand of OZ010793.1, from coordinate 504,528,074 downwards.
GATGTAGAGGCAAAATTACAAAATTTTTTAGTTTTATATCATTCCATATGTATTTTAATATGTAATTCTCGATAATATGACTAAACTCATGCCTTTTCATGAAGAACGTATAAATTTTATTTCCAAAAAAAAAAATCAAAATATTGCTGATATCATTGGTATGCACAATCTCCTTACCAAATATTTTCATGCATTAATCAAGCTTGTTTGGTTATTAAAAGACCTGCTAAACCTGAAATAAAACTTCCTTACTTTATTATTTTTATGTGAATTAATAGGATATCTGTATGAGGAAAGTTTCATTGAATAATTCAAGGAAAATGTATCTCATCTTTATTATGAATATTTAATTATACATTATTAATTATTTACTTGACCTTTACTTTTAATAATTTAATCTTTTTTTTTAAATTATCTTACTTTTTATCATTTTAGTTTATTACTTTATTTAATTATTTTAATATTTTACTATATGGCAAGCATTCATCATAATTTTGATTGCATAATTCACATTATTGTTTAAAAAATATAAACAAAGCAATGACCAGAAATCCACAAAATTCTAAAATCTGCACAACCTCTGGTCCCAAGCTGTGCAGATTCGAGGGAGTCTACTGTATATCTGGTTTGTTGTTAATGATTCATCAAATTTGTTAAATTCATCCACATAGTGCTCTGCTGCTTCATGATCTGCTGAAGCTCTATCGCTGCATATTCTCAGTTGACGTATTCCATGCCATTTTTTTTAATTTAGTAAGCCAGCCAGTAGAATATTCACAAGGGGAGGATAAGTTCATATTCTTGAGAAACATACTGGTTTGTTTCATAATCATATGTCCTGTTAAGGAAACTTATTCAGACTTCCGCTTGTGGACCCATTCGATGGTTATTTTATCTATATTTTCATTAGAACTTATAAGTTTTATATCTGCAGATAACAATTAAAAAATGTACCATAAAGATACAAAAGTATAGTTGTGAATCTTTTTTATTTATACAGGAATTAATTTAATATTATTAAACATTTTTTATCATTTATTTCAATATTATTATACTAAATTACTGATATCATGTTACTTTTATTTAGTGGGTGATGAATATAGTGGACAGCAACCTTTGTGCCACTACAAATCAGGAATATACTTTGTTGAAACCTCAGTTGTGGTCTGCCATTGATCATGAAATATGTTTAGCTGAATGTGAGATTTATAGGTAATTTGTGTATTAAAATAAATGTTATTTTGTGAATTAAATAAAGTGTGTACATAATCTCTCTATTCTAAAAAAAAAGTAACTACCGCTGTCACCGCCGCCGCCGGTTTTGAATTTTTTGTGACCGGAGGTCTTTCTTCGTTAATATTAAGAAAAAATATTCATACAAAAATATGAAAATCTGTAGTATTATACAGAAATGTTTGATAAACACGCTGATGCAGACAGTTTTCAAATCGAAGAATTATTTTAAGAGATATTTAATGGCAAAGTTGGACAAAATCGTTCCATTAAAAAAGTTTTATAGGAGCAAAAAACTGTACATAGGAATTTAATCATTTTTAGATCATTTTATACGCTTGAACTCCCGGTGTGCAGACTGTTTTCTTTTTTTTAATTTCGCTAATTTTTTGAGGCTTTATTTCTATTTTAAATTCAAATTTTCAGGATTTCTAGAGATATTTTTTACAGATTTTAGAAAGTGATATTAGTTTAAACTGTTGCCAACTGTATAAAAAGCGGAAACAATAATGTTTGCTTCAAAAAAAAAAAATATATTTATACGTGTAAATAAATTAAAAAATTATTTACACGTGACTATTATAAACAGAAAACAACATTTGGAATTAGAATTAAATAATTGTGTACAAAAAGCAGGAACTTATTAAAAATTACATCATAAAAACTATAATTACACGTGAATTTTAAGAGAGAAGGGATTTTGTAAAATAATAAATTTATTAACATGCGTTAGAAGTCTTAAATAGGAGAAATTACGTCATATTTACATTACATTACAGTTATTACATAAAATGAACACCAAATAATATTGCAAAACGGTTTAAATTTAGAAATTGCGCTAGACATTTATTTGATATTTTGAGAGGATACTTTTGAACTATTTTTGTTAGGAAAGCGCAAATAATATTCATTTCTAACACAAGTATTTTCACGTGAATATTAAAAAGAGAAAGAATAGTTTGGTCAAAATTACGTCAGATTAAAAACGATTAATTTAAAATGTCCTATTTAAAAGAACTTTCTTTTCGCTTTGTTAAAAAATACTGGGAGACAAAGATTCTGTTTACTTAATTCCTTTTATATTAGCTTATTTTGAAATGTTTAACTTATTTTACTTAATCAAAGACGAAAACAGCGATTGACATTTGTATTTTTAGTATTACTTAGTTATCCCGTCGACCAAAAATCTCATTCGCCAAACTATAAGATTAAATGCCAATAATGGTTGATCGTAAATGTCACATTAACTTGACTTTAAGCAAGTTACACGTGTCTACGTCATCAAGTTATTTTTATTTCAACGTTTTATTTCTATTTTTTATTAATGTTGCAATAATTTATTTGTTCTTTCGTTATTTAAAGTAAAAATGATGCCAATTTGTATAATTTGGCGAGTGCTTTGGCGATTTATATAATTTGGCGAAATTGGTCGACGGGTTAATCAAGTAGTACCGCAGCGGATTTGGCCTTAAAATTCCCCAGTCAAAGAGAAATGAATAGAAATCCGTTTATAGGGAGATCGGCACTGTTTTTTAAATTATAATTCAATCTTCTGAAATCTTTTTAAAGCCGATCAAATTAGCGTACTTTTAGAGTCTGCGGTGTCTGAACGGGGGTTGACGAGCGTAGCTCGTAGGGGGCCCCTAGTTGTAAAAAAGAAAAAAAAATCTTTTTAATCACCAAATTGTCACAAAGAAAAATGGAAATAGCCATTCGATTGAGAATAAATAATGGACTTTAATCTGGATCTCATCTTCAATATGATGCACTGAACAGTGTTTAACTCTGTTAAAAAAAAATTTCAAATTGTATCTCTCTATTCTAAAAAAAAAGTAACTACCGCTGTCATCGCCACTGCCGCCGCCGCCGCTGCCGGTTTTGAATTTTTTGTGACCGGAGGTCTTTCTTTGTTAATATTAAGAAAAATAATGCATACAAAAATATGAAAATCGGTAGTATTATACAGAAATGTTTGATAAACACGCTGATGCAGACAGTTTTCAAATCAAAGAATTATTTTAAGAGATATTTAATGCCAAAGTTGGACAAAATCGTTCCATTAAAAAAGTTTTATGGGAGCAAAAACTGTACATAGGAATTTAATCATTTTTAGATCATTTTATACGTTTGAAGTTCCCGATGTGCAGACTGTTTTCTTTTTTTTAATTTGGCTAATTTTTTGAGGTTTTTTTTTTATTTTAAATTCAAATTTTCAGGATTTCTAGAGATATTTTTTACAGATTTTAGAAAGTGATATTAATTTAAACTGTTGCCAACTGTATAAACAGCGGAAACAATAATGTTTGCTTCAAAAAAAAGAAAAAAAAGTATTTATACAGGTAATAAATTAAAAATTTATTTACACGTGACTATTATAAACAGAAAAAAACATTTGGAATTAGAATTAAATAATTACAGTATAGGATCTATTATCCGGCATCCCAATATCCGGAACGCTAAACGATCTGAAACCGAAACTTAGTAAAAGCTTTCATTTCATAAAAATTTGCAGTTTTTTTTTTTCATATTTTATTGAAGAGTTAACATGCTTTATAAATCGATATTTTAAACTTTTTCTCATACACCTCAAGGTACCGAAATATCCCATTAATCTCCCCCCCCCCCCACCCCCCAAACGCGGCAAAAAATCGTGAAGTAATCAGAGAGGCCGCTTATAGGGATTAAAAGTGGCCTATCAAAATCTACCGCCTGTTGAAATCCGAAAATGTTTATAACAATAGTCCAAAGCCTGCCCTGATATTCAGATTTTTCTCTTTTTGTTAACCCAGATAATTAAAAAACAGAACTTAAAAGCGCGCTCTCCCTACGATCCCACTTATGAGGCTCCCGTGAAAGATAAGAATTGAATGTATGCAATCATCGGACATAAGTTCTCTTTTTGATCATTTTTATGACTTCGCATCGGCGTAACCTTTAGAAATATGGGAAAACTAACTACATATTCTTAAATTTCGTATTTTTCTGTTTCAAACTCTAAAATCCATTATAAAAAATTTTAATTTTAACCTTTTGAAAAAAAATATTTTCGAAACGTCACTTAGAATTTGAATGCGTTTTCCGCGATGAAAATCTGTTGGCAAGCTCCGATCTTTGACATCATCTAAAGGCGCACCTACAATTCGGCCAATTAGGAGAATGAGAGAAACGTTGTTTTATCGGTTTCAGCTGCGTCCATCGAACAGTAGAAAAACAGATATACGGAATCCGATAAGACAGAAAGATGGTACGGCGCTTCGCGCGATTTTTTTTCTATGGAAGGGGGGGGGGGGGGGGGTGCTTGCGTGGGATTTTTTTTAAATATCAAATTTGTTTACAAAATAGAGGAGGGTGGGTTAATGGAATATTACAGTAATTATGCATTTCTTTATCTCCGCGAATTTGCGGAAATCTGCATTTTAAGTGTTGATAATTTTGCCTCTTGTATTTTTCTGCCCGCTTTCCATGCGATAAATTCGTAAACAAAACAAAAATAAATAAAAAGTCAACTTTCAATATATTCCCCTCCTCCCTCCCCAATTATTGGATGAAGATGCAGTTCAAGTTTGTTTCAATATAGACAGTAATGCTCCACTTAGTCATCAGATGACATACAGTGAAACTTGTGAAATGGTGACTAAAGATGCATCTGATGATCGTAGTGATGATGATGACAAGAATGAGGAGGTAGAAAATATGTCTAATGAACAAATGATATTTTACACTCAACAATTAATTCAAGGCATGGAACAAAGAAGTTATTTCCATGAACAACAAATAATGTCCTTATATAAAACTCAAGACCAGCTTGTAAAAGAGAAACGTTACAAACAGCCAACTTTAAAAGGATTTTTCCAAAAAACTAATTCCCAAGCATCTGCATCTGAACCCCAAAACTAAATTTTATTTTTGATCTTGTTCATTTGTAAGTTTTATTATAATTTAAAATTATCTCTTAACTTTTTTTTTTTTAAATAAAAATTAAACTTTTCCATAATTGTGTTTTATAGAATCAATTCCACAAATGTGTAATACAGTATTTTTAATATTATTTATGCTAACCAGTATTTCATATTTATGTACATTAGAAAATATTTGTGGTAGTGTTCCGAATTACGGAAAAACCCCTTATCCGGAATGCCCAGGTCCCAAGGATTCCGGATAACGGATCCTATTATGTACAAAAAGCAGGAACTTATTAAAAATTACGTCATAAAAACTATAATTACACGTGAATTTTAAGAGAGAAAGGAATTTGTAAAATAATAAATTTATTAACATGCGTTAGAAGTCTTAAATAGGAGAATTTACGTCATATTTACATTACATTACAGTTATTACATAAAATGAACACCAAATAATATTGCAAAACGGTTTAAATTTAGAAATTGCGCTAGACATTTATTTGATATTTTGAGAGGATACTTTTCAACTATTTTTGTTAGGAAAGCGCAAATAATGTTTCATTTCTAACACAAGTATTTTCACGTGAATATTAAAAAGAGAAAGAATAGTTTGGTCAAAATTACGTCAGATTAAAAACGATTAATTTAAAATGTCTTATTTAAAAGAACTTTCTTTTCGCTTTATTAAAAAATACCGGGAGACAAAGATTCTGTTTACTTAATTCCTTTTATATTAGCTTATTTTGAAATGTTTATCTTATTTTACTTAGTCAAAGACGAAAACAGCGATTGACATATGTATTTTTGGTACTACTTAGTTATTCCGTCGACCAAAAATCTCTCATTCGCCAAACTATAAGATTAAATGTCAATAATGGTTGATCGTAAATGTCACATTAACTTGACTTTAAGCAAGTTACACGTGTCTACGTCATCAAGTTATTTTTATTTCGACGTTTTATTTGTATTTTTATTAATGTTGCACTAATTTATTTGTTCTTTCGTTATTTAAAATAAAAAGGATGTCAATTTGTGTAATTTGGCGAGTGCTTTGGTGATTTATATAATTTGGCAAAATTGGTCGACGGGTTAATCAAGTAGAACCGCAGCGGATTTGGCCTTAAAATTCCCCAGTCAAAGAGAAATGAATAGAAATCCGTTTATAGGGAGATCGCCATTGTTTTTTAAGTTATAATTAAATCTTCCGAAATCTTTTTAAAGCCGATGAAATTAGCATACTTTTAGAGTCTGCGGTGTCTGAACGGGGGTTGACGAGCGTAGCTCGTAGGGGGCAGAGCCCCTAGTAAATTAAACATTTAAGCAACTTTTCTGATAGGTATTTTTCTATCTAGATGCAAATTAGAGTCTATATTTCGAAAAATCAAACAAAATGTCTTTTCCAAAACTATCCATAATATCAAATTATAAAATATTCCCAATTCCAATTAAAATTGTTGTAATAAGATGTTTGTCAAAATATGTTTCAAATCGAATAATATAATGCATTTCATTTTTGTATTCGTAATGTGTGTTTTTGTTTAAAGTCTTTGAAGTGTCCATTTGGCTTTTGTAACATTTTTTCTACCCTTTTCCATAGTTGCCAACTTGTACGGATTGGCCGTACAATGTACGGATTTTGTTCTAAGTGTACGGTTGTACGGATGAACAGTACAATTGTACAGTTTTGTGTGCGGAAAAATTGATCGTGAAGGATTGCTGAAAAACATGGATTTCGTCAAAGATCGCGTAAAAACATTAACTTCATCGAAAGATCACAAAAAAACGCGAATTTTTCACAGGATCAGGGCAAAAACGCGAATTTCATCAAAGAGCATAAAAAAAACCTCATAATTAGCACCTGCAGGAAATCCCCCCCTCCTTTCCACCCCAATCCTTTTGTTGTAACCTTTCAAAAAATTTGCTGTGAATTTCAGATTATTATTTTTTCTTTTTACTTAGAATTATCCCATGCAAAAATATTTTTTTATGAAATCTTACGTTTTTATTTTGGGAAAAAAAAATTATACATGAATATAGCATAGAAAATGTTATGAAATATTACTTTTTTTCATTGCATTTGCATATGTTATATATTTTTAAGCACGTAAGAATATGTCATAAAAATTGTAAGGATTTCAAAATTCGAATGTTGGCAGGTATGCTTTTCATTTAAATTAGTCATTTTAAGAATAAAATTTCTTGATCTTAAAAAAAAAAAAAAAGTATTGAGTATAAAGATGAAGATGTAAATGATTTATCACAAGAGTAGAAATATGTTTAAATTATTTATGGTACTTTTCCCGCACAAGGGCCTTGGCTTTTTTTTTTAAGCTTGGTTGCAAATCACGCTTCAGAAAGTGAGATTTGTTACCAAATTATATAAACGTCTATGAAAACAAACCTAATGAACTGTTTTGCTTGTTTAAATATGTAATTATTATCATTTATATACAATTACATTGATTTGTTTATAAAAAATAGATAAATAGCTTCTTAATTGTAACGACATTGAAAAAATTGCTTGTATATATGAAACAATGAATAGGTTGCCAAATTTCCTTCTCTTGCCAAGGCCATTTTCACTATCTCGTCAAGGTCCTTATACTGAAAAAATACCTTATTTATTATTTTTTAAATATTTCATAATTCTGTATTTTCTAAGTATCCAATCTCTTTTGTGATCTGCTGTAGTTATGTGACAAAAATTGATAATTATCATTTTCTAATTACAAAATTTTATAATTGTTTCTAATAATTTTACAAATTTTTATATGTAAAATGGCCTTTTGTTTTTAATGTTTCTACTTTACTGCCCTAGAGGGACTGCTCAGACTAGAAAACCAAGTCTGAAAAAAAAAAAAAAAAAAAAAAAAATAGTCTGGATGAAAGTATCTTGATAACAATCCATTACTTTTGAACTTTTACCCTCTAAGTGTCTTAGTACTTTCCTGCATTTTCATCAATATGTTCTTAAACCACAAATTATTTTTAATTTTCTTATGCAGTTTGGTGCTTAAATATCAGCAAAAATTATTTTAAATTTTCTTATGCAGTTTGGTGCTTAAATATCTTTTACACTCTTTTACCTTAGAAATTTCTCTAAAAATAACTCAGGTAAAAATATTTTTGTCTATAACTAATTTAATTTGATTTTGTAAAATTGCAGGGTTCATACTCATCAGGGGAATATGGGATTCATGGGAAAATCAGGGGATAAATTTTGGGCTGTAAAAATCAGGGGAATCTCGGGGAATAATGCAAAAAATTCCCAAAACCTGGGAAAACCTGGCAAAATGACTGGTTTCTGTGGGAAATTAAGGGCAATTGCTGCTGTTCGTGTGCTTTATGATATCACATCAAGTCTGTCTTGTTTACATCCATTCATTCACTAGATTCACCTTCTAACATCATGAAGTTTGATAACAATTCAAGAGGAACTTAAAAAGACTAAAGGACGTTTTAAAATTGATATTGACACTTGCAGCCTTCATATTATTCGTTCATAATGCTTTTGAAGAAGTAATAAAATTGTGAAGTGGAAATTAAATTCTTGCAGCCAAGCTACCAAGTTTTTAAGGACAGCCCCACAGGGCATACAGACTTCATCTATTTTACACAAATTAATGTTTTTCCTTTAAAGTTCTTTTCATATTGTTTACATAGGTGATATATAAACTTTATTTTTGAGATTATCTTGTTTTCTAAAAGGTGAGTGTCATGATACTGGTTTAAAAAATGTCGTTAATTGTTAACATGGAAAAATTGTACCTCTCGAAAAATACATCAGGGGATTCTCAGGGGATTTTTTCTTGGAAAATGAGTATGAACCCTGAATTGAAAATTATGGGGCTTCCAGTTAAAGGGTTAATATGTTGTACTTTGAATTAAATGCACGGGATATGCTTTTGCCTACAATTATTTCTGTTTTTATCACCCATTACAATGTATTTTTTCCTTCAGTTATAATCCTGATATGGATTCGGATCCTTATGGAGAAGATGGTTGTTTGTGGTCTTTCAACTACTTTTTCTTCAATAAGAAGCTGAAGAGAATTGTATTTTTCACTTGTTATGCAATTGGGTAATTAAACTTTCAATATTTTTAATATCTTTATTTTGAATTTGAGGGAAGAAATTGCACACAAACTCTATATATTTTTCAAGCATTTATTAAAAATTTTTGTTTTAGGACACCATACATTACTGATAAGTCCAGCATTGACGATGAATTGATGATGGAAATGGATGAGTTTTCGGAGTAGTAATTCAAAAGCACTTGAAATGGTATTTTTATTCCCTGATAAATATTTGTTTTATTTTATGCAGCTTAAGATTTTGAAAAGAGTTTAAAATGAAAATATTCAACATTTAAAAGTACTTCTTTTTTTTACTCTTTTTCTTTTATTATATTCATGAAATTTGACCTGTATTATTTGCAAATACTTCATTAAAAGGGAGAACAAATTTAAAAAGCCCGGGCCCGTAATAATATTCTTAAATGAACCTGAAATCTGTACTACAAAATCTTATAAAAAGACTCAATCTCAAACTGAACGAACCTTGAACCAGGTCCATGCTGCCTACGGCACCGTATAGCATGCATGCTGCACACTCACTTCAAAATCTTGCAAAAAAAAAAAAAAAAAACCTTGAATCTTTTAGTTCCACATTCCACCACCAGATGGTAAACTCTATTCTTAACCAAACTGTTTCTGAACAAAACTTCGTTAAACAACCTACCCGTAGATATATTAGTCAGGGGTGTGGTGGACTTAAGCAAGAATTTAAGGTATTTGTTGAAATTACTATTCGAAAAAGTGGTAAGTAAACTTTTGAAATTTTATATTAAATAAGTAATATTTATCCCAGGGCTCTGTCAAAAATCTGCATTGAAAACGGTACAGTTTTAAATATTTGGTGTGTCCCCCCCCCCCCCCCCTGAAATTTGATGTCCCCTACTCTTTAAAATCTTTATTATGTGTTACAAACTATCTGAAAGTTCCAAATTGATCTCAGTTCATCAGTTTTCTTAATTTTAACAAATTTGCGTTTTATTAATGTATTTCTTTTCCTTTTTAAACATCAAATTTTTTATAGAACAAAAACTTGAGAATCGAATTTTTATAAAAATTTAGATATTATTAAACAGTGTTTAAAGATAGGGCTAGATGCATAGCTTTAAAATCTCTAAATGGTATATTTTAAAACATTTGATGGCGTTCCAAAATGGTATTTAAGTTCCAAGTGAAATTCTTCTTTGTGTTTCTGGAGATTTATAATATCGACTGATTTCTTTGAGTGTTGCAAAAGCTTCCTTCTTTCCACTTTAGTATTTAACAGCAGTTTGCATCTAGCCAACCTGTGATTGCTTCCTGTATTGAAGTTATTGAGAATGCTGCAATCCTGCATAAGTAAGATGCTTTTTGTTTGCCAAGATGTAGTCAATTTCACTTGTTGAGCCATTTGCACTACGCCATGTTCATTTTCTTTGTGGCTTTTTCTTGAAAAATGAATTCATGATGTACATCTGTTCATATTCTGCAAACACAATCAATCTGTTTTCTCTTTCATTATGTATCTCATATCCACGATTTCCTACTGAGAACTCCCCTTTCTTTTTTCGCTCAGTTCTAGCATCCCAGTTTCTCATTATTAATTTTATGTAGCATTTTCCCTTTTGATGCATTGAAGCTACTTCCTCATAGAAATCCTCAATTTCTTCATCAGTATATCTTATTGTTGATGCATAAACTTGAATAATTTACATCTTGTGTCTTGACACTTGTATAACTAACCTTGCAACTCTATCTGATGCACTATCATATTTTACAATGTAATTCTTCCACCTTTTATGAATCAGAAATCCTATGCCGCTTGTTTTTCAGTCTTCTGTGCCTCTGTAGTACAATACGTGTCTGCTGGCAAGATCAACCTTCTCACTTTTCATAATCCTAGGATGTCTCAGTTGATTCTTTCTAATTTTTCTTCAAGTTCGTGTAAACAATATTTCGCTGATAGGGATTGTCCATTATATGTATTCAAGGTCATCAACTTATTGCAACCAAGCCGAGCCTGGTGATTAGCACCTTCTGTCTTCATCTGATCTTTTCTGATTGCTGCCATAACCAGGAACATGCAGACTGCCAGGAATTGAGAGCTGTGATTTGTTTTGTGAATTCTTGGTAAAAATAAGGTGGGTAGGTGGCCAAATTCCCCCATGCTGGCCAAGCAGGTTGGAGGAAGTCCATCCGCGTTCGTTCCCCATGCACTAGTCAAGGGTAATAACAGGCTGCACTGATGGAAGATGTAGATTGGACGTTAAGTCTCTGCTCCCAGTCAATTCCTTTAAATCCTGCTCAAAGGCATTTAAAGGGCCTTCTCCTGGTTAATAAATATATTTAAGATCAAATAATATGCATAAATTGTGATTTTAAAAAATTGACTTTCATTTCTTTAAATTGTGGTTTTCTTTGAACCTTGGATTTTCTTGCGTAAATATGGGTTAGGTTCCCTTAGAAAGACCCCCATAGAGGGCACCACCTCTATGGCCCATGGCACCTTCAGGCCCATATCCCAAGTGTTGGTAATTGGCCCTTATGAAACAACACCAATACCAACATTTCTTTAAACGTTACTTGCAGATTTAAAGTTTAGAGCAAGATCTATAGTATTTAAAGAAGGGGAAAATTTAAGCCAATTTTCAATATTAAGGTCATGTATGAATCTAAAAAAGAAAATAATAAAAAAGAAAAATGCCCAGCTAAACTGATGGCATTGAGCTCACAGGCTATTCACACTAATTGTATATCATACTCTTATTTTAAAGAATAATACCCCTCAAAAAAATAAGTGAAGGGGAATTAGCCCCCGTTTCACCCTTTATACTTAACCAGTGAACCTCCAAATATAATCAGGGAAGCTCCTTATCATAATAAACCGGTATACCAAATTTAGAGCAAATCGAATAATCCTGCAAAAAAAACCATTTATCTAAATTAAGAGGGTGGACTAGCCCCCCCCCCCCTTTTTATCCTTAACCAATGAATCCCCAAAAAGAATCAGGGAAGCTCCTTAACATAATAAACAGGTATACCAAATTTGGAGCAAAGCGACTAATTCTGCATGAAAAAACCGTTTATATAAATTAAGGGGGGGGGGGGAACTAGCCACCCTTCCCCCTTTATCCTTAACCAATGAACTCACAAAACTAATCAGGGAAGTTCCTTAACATAATAAACCGGTATACCAACTTCGGAGCAAATCGAATCATTCTGCATGAAAAACCCATTTATCTAATTTAAGAGGGGCGGGCTAACCTCCCTTTCCCCCCCCCCTTTATCCTTAACAAATGAACCCCCAAAACTAATCAGGGAAGTTCCTTAACCTAATAAACCAGTATACCAAATTCGGAGCAAATCGAATCATTCTACATGAAAAACCCATTTATCTGAATTGAGGGCTGGACTAGCCCCCCTTTTCCCCTTTATTCTTAACCAATGAACCCCCAAAACTAATCAGGGAAGTTCCTTAACATAATAAACCGGTATACCAAATGTGGAGAAAATCGAATCATTCTGCATGAAAAACCCATTTATCTGAATTAAGGGGTTGGACTAACCCCGTTTTTCCCCCTTTATCCTTAACCAATGAACTCCCAAAACTAATCAGGGAAGCGCCTTAACCTAATAAACTGGTATACCAAATTCGGAGCAAATCGAATCATTCTGCATGAAAAACCCATTTATCTGAATAAAAAGGGGTGGACTAACCCCCCTTTTCCCCCTTTATCCTTAACCAATGAACCCCCAAAACTAATCAGGGAAGTTCCTTAACATAATAAACCGGTATACCAAATACGGAGCAAATCGAATGATTCTGCATGAAAAACCCATTTATCTGAATTAAGGGGGGTGGACTAACCCCTTTTTTCCCGCTTTATCCTTAACCAATGAACTCCCAAAACTAATCAGGGAAGTTCCTTAACATAATAAACCGGTATTCCAAATTCGGGGCAAATCGAATGATTCTGCATGAAAAACCCAATTATCTGAATTAAGGGGTTGGACTAATCCCGTTTTTCCCCCTTTATCCTTAACCAATGAACTCCCAAAACTAATCAGGGAAGCGCCTTATCACAATGAACCTAGGAAAAAATTTTGAAGCAAATCGGATGTTTCTATCAAGAGTTATCGCGTGACGTACATACATACATACATACAGAGCGGGCGGGCACATTAGCTCTCAGGCTTTGATAGCCTGTGAGTTAAAAACTAATAATCAGATTGATTACCTTTCTTCATTATTTATTCTTTAAAAGTTATAAAAGGCTTTCATAAAGCATGTGCCCCCCCCCCCCCCCTCAATATTTAATTTTTTTCATGAAAAAGTTTTGATATAATTTTTAGTAATTTGAGTCACAAGTCATAACTGTAGTAATTGCCGAAACGTCAGTGAAGGCTTACTGTGGAGACACGAAAAGTTTTGATTTCCGTTTGTTTGTCTGTCTGTCTGTTCCGCGATATCTGCCGCAAAAAGCACCCGATCAGCTTGAAATTAATTGGGCATATTCGTGAGATACCCGGACGTAGCTGTATAGTTTTTGGTTAAATTTGGTTCATTCGTTCGGAAAATATGGAAGATTTTATTTTTATTTATAATGCTTTTCTACGGCAAGTCAGACGATTTTCAAATTTCCCTTTGTTGAAAGAAAATGGCACGTTTGATTAATGGATTTAAACGTCAAATTATGGATACTAAAATTCCAAATAAGGGTTTTAAATTATTCCTATTATATTGAAGTTTTATCAATATATCTATCAGATTTTTTTATTTACGTGTATAATGTTTTGAGGACATTTATACATGTATTCCAATAATATAAAGAATTTTTAAATTAATTTTCTTGTTTTACATGATACATATTTCTTTTTTTTTTCCTTTTCTTCGTTGCCTAGCGACTGTTATTCGTAGCCTATCATTGCGTCAAATATGAATGAAGTTAGTAAATTACGTTAATTTTGTTGCAGGTACTATTAAAAGGCTATCACAAAAAATATTTTATCGCGCCAAATCGATGCAATTTATGCAATTAACAGTGGGCACGATAATGAATTATTTTCCAGTAGATTTATAGATCTCCAGATATGCATATTTTGGGGGGCTTTTAATATGTTATTGCTATCGCATGGATTAGGATGTTTAAACTAATGTTTAACCATGCTATAAGTGAAAAAAAAGTACAGTTAAAGGCATGTAAATCCTTTTTAACACTTTCCAACATGGATGAAAAGTATTTATGATTTCAGTTTTTCTATCTGTCGCCTGCCGTGTTTCTCTACGTGCTCTAACTCGCGTAAATATAGTCGGGATTACATGTAATTGATATACGTTATTGAGGTTTGCCAAAGTATGTTTGGTATTAAAAATGAAGAGTGTAGCATTCATAGCTTAATTACAGGGGCACTCAAAACTATTCCGTTACATTATAGTCTTTGGGAAAAATCGTCTGCGGTGTATTTTAATAATGTTACACAATTTTAAACTTAATGAAATTTATATACTTTATTAAGGTGCACTAGAACCTGGTTACTATAAAATATGTTATGTGTAGCACTTACAGCATGCGTACAGGGAACTCAAAAGTATTCATAATATTACAATCTTTGAAGAAAATCCTTTTGTGGCGTTTTTTAATGATGTTACTCTGTTACAAAATAATAAAATTGATATGCATTTTTGAAACATTTTTGTAGTATATGGGGTGCAAAGCATATGTTTTTTTCAGGGTCACACAAAAGTGGTCGATTAAAATGTGGTCTACAGGGGGAAAAAACTCTTCACAGCTTATTTTAACACATTAGCGACGGGAAACGAGAATTCTCGTTTTTATTCAGAATACATCATTGGCTAAGGGAGTGACTTCTACCTTACAGAAAAGACATTTATATTGTGTTGTCCATATTTTTTATAGATTGTAAGACATTATATATTACATCCGTACATTGAAAGATATTTACTGCTGCATAAACATGAAAAACATATCTCAGAAACCAATTTCCGAGACACTTTCAGAAGAGGGAGGAGCTTCTACTGTTTTTAAACCCAGATTTAATTAAATTGCCTGTCGTCAGTGTAAAGGAGTTGTCCAGTATTTGTAAAGTAGTTGTTTGTTGTTGCACAGGTGGTTCATTTTGCTAAGCTTCAATACCGACTCTAAGGTAAAAAATCAATTGTTAATTATTTTAAGAAGAAGGCAGGGAAATGCTGAGATAATAAAAGGCAAAAATTTTCTGAAGGTCTTTATTGTGCACCGGGATCGTTTCCACCACCGCCGAGAATTACACGGCCAATGTTGGAGAAGGGAGCGAATAGTTATATTTCTTTTTTATTCACATCATGCGAGTTCAGAAGCTAGTCTGACTCAAAAATACACCTTCTCGAAATCTGGAGTGTTGGCAAACGTGCATACAGAATTTCGCCAAATACATATACTTTATGGCGAGATTAAAAAGAGAGGAAGACATGTGGTCAAAGTACAACAATTCAAATTGAATGGGGAATGTAAAAGAGTAATAAGAAATATTTAACGCCAATGGCTGTGTTGGAATTTTAGCTCATAAACCGCGAAAGACATTCTATAGGGGTTGCTACAGTTCTCATGGGATTGAAGCGGCCGAAAGAGCACGTTAAAAAAACAAAAACAAAATAAAGACAGGGTTAATAACTGAAATGACACATCTATCTAACATCTGGACCAACGGCTAAAAATGTAGAAGTAATATGTCTGACTAATTTCTGCATATCATCAAACTAAGGCAGAAGGATGAAAATTAGAATCCAGTTATTAGGCGAGAAAAGGAAATGATTTCTCTTCTTTTAACTGTAGTGCGCTGCGGTTAAAATATTAAAGAGACTGAGAATTGAAAGCTTAATTTATGAAGGGAAAAGAGCGCTAAAAACAGATTGAATCCGAATGGAGACAGATAATTAAATTTAAGAATTTAAAAAAATGTAATTTTAAAGGGGGAAAGAGGAAAGGTCTTAATATTAATATGTGAAGGTAGGCGCCTTCACAGTCAGTGTGTTAATTGTGTTGCACTAATTCAAACATTATGAAATTAAATTACATTACTGTGGTTGACTACAAGAAGCTTGAATATGATTTGTATCGTATTTATCGTTTATTTATAGGGTCACATAAAAAATTTCGGATACAGTTCTGGTCTATTAGGGATGATTGCTGAAGAGCATTTTCGATTATGGTGTGCGTTTTAAAGTTAAGTAAATTTGTGCTTAATAAGTAGCGCTTAAATATTGTATAGACCATGTACAGGGATACACAAATGAATTCGTAAGTATAAATGAAAATGAGCGCGAATTGCTTCAGTGTGTTTTTTTTTATTATTATTATTTGAGTTATGTATTTCCCAGCCCAATTACATTTAGTATACTAACAAATGTTTACAGAATTTAAATAGAACCATATACAGGACTCCGCAGAAACTGGATATATGGTGCACACTATGCATACTAATCCCCGGAAATGTGATATGAGCAGTTTTAAGAGGGTTTTTTGTCTGCATTAAATTTAAATGTTATAGACGACGCGTAAAAATCTTCACGTAATATACAGGGCTGTAGAAAAGAATTCAGGTACGTTTCCGTCTATTGGTAGAATTTACTAAAGGACATTAGCACAATTAATTGATAATTACAAATGTAAATTAAATTACACTACGAAGGGGTTCAGGGGGGCTCTGCCCCCCTGAAGAAATCTACTTTATTATCTAAAAATTACCAGAATAAGTAGCTCATGATATTTTCAGAATACCATTACATAACAAGGGGTTTAATTTAACGCTTCTAATGTCAGAAACCTTCGAAATATTTTTTCGTTTTATAAATGTTTATGTAATTTCAAAACTTTAAATTTCGTTTTTTGTAGAAAGATTAATATTACTCAAAGGGTGCTAAACACAATGAATTGTAGAGCTGACGTTGAGGCTCCTGATCTGCAGATTTACTAGTTTATTGAAATATTGTAATACAATAAAACTTCTACTGACTACCATCAGCCATGAGACAAATGCAACAGATAAAAGAAATTTCTAAAAACAAGTACCTATGATCAACAATGAAAATTAAACTTTGGCTAAACTTTCTCACATGGGCTGCAATCATATAGATGCAAATCATGTTTAGATATGAAAAATGATTATGTTATTATAGTTCCTTCATCCTCAAAACATACATTTTATATAGTAAAAAATCTTAAATAAAAACAACTAGCTATAATTCATAAACATACAATGCATTTTGTTTTCACGGTGATTTAATTTTCATTTTTCATTCTAATTAAAGGATATTTTTACACTCTTTTATTTAACTCAATCTTATTTTGTATGTACAGATGGAATTTTGTAATTGATTGTTAACCTTCTTCCTGATATGCTAGAATTATAAAAATTTTGTTAACAGTTATGTTTCCGATTACAATACAACCTTTTAATATTTTTAGATATTAATACATTAATTTTAAGGCATTTCTTTTGTCAGCCTGCCCTAGGTCGCCAAATATTCTCTGTAACTCGTGTAATTGTATACGAGTTGAAACAAGAATGGATTTAATTATACGCCAATAAACACTTGCCAAAATATGCCAAATGACTGTGAAATTACAACAGTGAAACATAAAATGTAGAAAATAAATTACAAATGAAAAATGAAGAAGGTAATATTTAAAAGAATATACTTTTATCAATTAATATTTTAATATTAATTAATTTACAATTATACATTCAGAAATAAATTTAGAAATCCTAAAAGACAGTTTAAAACATTTTTTTCTTTCTTATGTTGCCTTATTTGAAACAGAATCAGAGCAAAAAGTACATATATATTTTAATAAATTTACTAGCTTGAGCTTTCTACTAACAAGGAGGGTGTCCGAGGTTGGTGTCACCGAATGCAATGAACGTTTGTGTACTGATAGAGTATAGTTAGTATATAAATATATGACCATCATAAAGTGCAACCCCCAGGGAGTTTTTAGAAAATAACTCGCAAAGTTTAAGCTACAGTTTATAATCTGATAAATTTCCTTCAAACGCCTGCAAACGCCTCAGTAGCATGGTTGTCAGCATGCGGGGTTTGAGATTTTTCTGCTTGAGTTCAAATCTGGCTCGGAGTTGTTTTTTGGAACGAAAAGTTTATTAATCATTTTCGAACGCAATTGAAAAAATATGTATTATAATTGAAAGTTACGAAAAATATGAATTAAATGTATGCTTTGTAGCATATAAGTGCTTTTTTAACTACGAAATTTTGCATTTTTAAATATGTAATGAAAAGTTTAAAAAAAAAAAAACTGCATATTTATATCTCTATAGACTAGAAATTTTTTTTTATTTAAAATTATTTACAGTTATTTCAATGAAAAATCTACTATTTTTCACAGAGAAATAAATTAAAACATGTGATATAAATGTGTGAATAATTATATTTTAATTTTTTCAGATCACACGACAGATAATAAATTTTGAAAAAAGTTTCATATTTAACCCTTTGGACCCCAGCTTGTGTATTTTAAGCAATTCTTCCTAACTTAGCCCATAATTAAATTGGAGATTTGAAATTTTGCATACTTACAGCAGAACATCTGAGGCCAGGCGACAGATCATAAAATCTTGAAAAAGTCTTACATTTAATCCTTTGAGCTCTCACATATATATTTTAAGCAATTCGTTTTAAATGAGACCCATAATTAAGTTGGAGACATGAAATTTTGCATACTTATAGCAGAGCACCTGAGACCACGCGACAATTTTTTTCTTTCGAAAAAGTTTTATATTTAACCCTTTGGACTCCAGCTTGTGTTTTTTAATCAATTCTTTCTAACTGAGCCCCTTATTAAATTGGAGACATGAAATTTTGCATACTTATAGCTGAACACTTATGATCACACGACAAATGATAAATTTTTCAAAAAGTCTTATATTATTGACTCCTCTGGTAAAGGTCAAAATTAGCACCGGCCACAGGGCCAGTAAATGAGAAAAAGTGGCCAGTGAAAAATTGTCTATCAGCGGCCACCTTCCGGCCACTTTTTTACAAGGAGAGAATAAAGTTTTCTTGCATTTCATCAAGGATTCTGCTTTTTTTTGGTTCCAATATATTTACATTAACATATTTATTTGGGCTATTCAGTTTTAGATGAATACTTATAGAAATTTTACTGTTTAGTATTTTTAAATAAAAAAGTGGCCACTAGTTTTAAAAAAGTGGCCAGTTAAAAAATTAGTTCTACCGGCCAGTGGCCGCTAATGAAGTCTCCCAGTTTTGACCTATATCCTCTGGGCTCTAACTTGTGTTTTTTATGCATTTTTTCTAACTTAGCCGCTAATGAAGCTACAGCGAGCTAGTTTCACTTGAAGGCTTGGGGGGGGGGTCAATTTTTCCCCAAACCCCTCATCTGATATATCATTTGACGACCCTTCGGCCACTCTTTCATTTTATGCACAATAGCCTTTCATATTTTATTTCCACTTGGCCAGGAGGGCTTTCCTATTTTAAGTTTTATGGGTCTAATTTCCTCGACTAATATAAGTGCGAATAGGTTCTAAAACGGAGTTTTGTCGGGCAGACGTTTGTTTAGAATAGAGTGCACTCCCTAGTTGCGAATTGTGGAGCTAACAGATTTTGCAAAAGGATAGGGTTTTGAAAGAAATATTAAATGAAACCCTCTGTGCGATCTGTGATCACACTTACCCACTTGTTTAGATATGGTTAGCTTGATCCTGATCCATTAGGACCCAAAATGGCCCGTGATTGAATTTTCTTGAACATGCGACCCTGCCCAATGGTTATCATTCCCAGAAACGGTATTATACAAAATTTGTCAAAATGTTTTGTACTGCTTTTTAAATACAATTATCTTGACCCTGACCCATTGTGACCCACTAATCGAATTTTCTTGAACATGCGACCTAGCTCAATGGTCTTCTCGAGCCTGAAAACGATAGAATACAAAATTTAATCAAAATCGTTTTAGCCATTTTTTAAATACAATTAGCTTGACCCTGACCCATTGTGACCCACTAATCGAATTTTCTTGAACATGCGACCTAGCTTAATGGTCTTCTCGAGCCTGAAAATGATAGAATACAAAATTTAGTCAAAATCGTTTTAGCCATTTTTTTTAATACAATTAGCTTGACCCTGACCCATTGTGACCCAAAATGACCCACTAATCGAA
The DNA here is from genome assembly GCA_963932465.1 of Maratus speciosus. NCBI lineage: Eukaryota > Metazoa > Arthropoda > Arachnida > Araneae > Salticidae > Maratus > Maratus speciosus. The sequence goes on along the minus strand of OZ010793.1, from coordinate 504,507,687 downwards.
TTTTCTCGAACACGTGGCCTAGCCCAATTATCTTCTCATGCCCAGAAACGGTACATTATAAAATTTTGTGAAAATGTCTTGAGCTGATTTTTAGATTCAATTAGTTTGATCCTAACCCATTGTGACCCAAAATGACCCACTAATCAAATTTTCTCTAACATGCAACCCTGCCCAATGGTCTTATCATGCCCAGAAATGGTGTTATACAAAATTTTGTCAAAATGTTTTGTACCGCTTTTTAAATAGAATTAGCTTGACCCTGACCCGTTGTGACCCAAAATGACCCACTAATCGAATTTTCTTGAACAAATGACCTAGCCCAATGGTCTTCTCGAGCCGAAAAACGATAGAATACAAAATTTAATCAAAATCGTTTAAGCCGTTTTTTTATATAACTAGCTTGACCCTGACCCATTGTGACCCAAAATGACCCACTAATCGAATTTTCTCGAACATGTGACTTAGCCCAATGGTCATCTCATGCCCAGAAACTGTATATTATAAAATTTTGTGAAAATGCCTTGAGCCGTTATCTAGATAAATTTAGCTTGACTCTGACCCATAATGACCCACTAATCGAATTTTCTCAAACATGTGACCCACCCCAATGGTCTTTTCGTGCCCAAAAAGATAGATTACAAAATTTTGTCAAAATCGTTAGAGCTGTTATCTAGATAGACATAGCTTGACCCATGGTGACCCAAAAACGACCCACTAATCGAATTTTCTTGAACATGTGACTTAGCCCAATGATCTTCCCGTAATCCAAAACTGTAGAATATAGAGTTTAGTGAAAATCGTTAGAACCGTTTTTTAGATAAAAATAGCTTGGCCACAGTGACCTAAAAATGACCCATAAATCGAAATTTCTCGAACATGTGACCTAGTCTAATAGTCTTCTCGTACCCGAAAATGGTTGGATACAAAATTTAGTCAAAATCGATTGAGCCTGACCCATTATGACCCAAAATGACCCACTAATCGAATTTTCTCGAACACGTGACCCATCCCAGTGGTCTTTTTGTGCTCGAAAATGGCAGGGTGCAAAATTTGATCAAAATCGTTAGAGCCATTTCAAGATAAAATTTACATACACACACACAATTTTTGCTCGCATTATAGTATAAGATTATATAAAAATATTAAAAAGAAAAAAAATTGATTTCCGAATGAAATTACTATGTAGGCACTTATTGTAATTAAAAATCAAGAATCCCAGACTTTACAAAAATCATATTAAAAATATAAGATATTAATTTATAATATTATTTTAAAATATAATATTTTTAATAAACCATGAAATATTTGAAGTATTTGAATGAGTAAACAAAATGAAAATAATATATTTGTTCACTTATTTTAATTTATTTCTCTGTTAAAAATTCAACAAAAAATTTCTGGTCCATAGACATATAAATATGCGTGTTTTTACACTTTTTGTTATATATTTAAACATGCAAAATTTCATAGTTAAAAAAGCACTTATATGCTACAAAACATACATTTAATTCATATTTTTTCAATTGTGGTTCGAAAATAATTGATAAAAATTTTCATTCCGAAAAACAAGTCCCCTAGCAGGATAGGTAGAAAAATCTCAAATCCCGCATGCTACCGAACCGCTTGCCAACGAAAGAAATTTATCCGATTATAAACTGTAGCTTTAACTTTACGACTAATTTTCTCAAGACTCTCCTGGGGGGGTTGTGCTTTATGACAGTCATATATTTATAAACTAACAATACTCTGTCGATACACAAATGTTCACCATATTCAGTGACACCAACCTCAGACCCTCTCCTTGTAAGGATTAAAAAAAGTGAATTTTTCGTAATTGAGTTCAGCATGCACACCAAATTAATGTGTTGTAACAGAATTTCACAAAAAAAAAATTATGCCTGATTTTCAAGATAAATATTAAAGCTTATAAAAGAGTGTTTAATAAAAACTGCTTACTTTATACTTATTTATTTATTTTGAAATTGTACATTACATTATGTACAATGTACTTTTATTACAATTCAAAAAAAAAATCTATGATTTTTATTCTAATATTTTTTTAATTCTCCTTTCATATCTAATCTATTGTTGGGATTGAATAAACAGCTGCCCTTATAATAAAACACTCATACTACAATATATATATTAAAACACTCATACTACAATATATATATTAAAACACTCAGGCATTGGCTGGAGTAGCTCAGTTGGTTAGAGCAGCAGTCTTGTATACTGTGGTCCTGGGTTCGATTCCTGGCTCTGGCTAATTTTTCACTCCAGTTGGGTTTATTGTATTTATTGTTTGTATGTCTGTATAATATTTATATATACCTTTAACTGTTGAATGCAGGCGTTATTTATGTGTGTATGTGTGTTTTAATATATATTGTAGTATGAGTGTTTTATTATAATTATCGTAAATCGATGTAATAGTAAAACCTATTCATCATTGTCCGGTCATCCAAGGCTGTCGTATAGATGGCTGGTGACTTTCCCAACATGGTTTATTAGTGAGAAATTGCAGACTCAGGCATCGGCCAGAGTAGCTCAGTGGTTAGAGCAGCAGTCTTGTATACTGTGGTCCCGGGTTCGATTCCTGGCTCTGGCTAATTTTTCACTCCAGTTGGGTTTATTGTATTTATTGTCTGTATGTCTGTATAATATTTATATATACCTTTAGCTCCCCTTATGTTTATAGAGTCATTTATCAGATTGAAAAAAGACAAATAATGAATTGTTTTTTAACTATTTTTTTTTGCATGCAGTATTTCTAAAGACTACGGACTATATATGTATATTTCCTTTTCTTTTCAGAAAGCACTTAGAAGTGATTCATCTAATTAACAAGTTTTGATCTCATCTAATTTTGACAAGTGTCATCTAATTAACAAGTGTTTATGAAATATTTTTTCTCTTGAGCTCAAAAAAAGCTTAATCGTTTGGGCATTTAGATTTAAGAAACTGACTTTTTGTGTTATTTTAAGGCTTTGATTTCTAAGAATAGCAAGAAACTCTATATTCATATTGTATGTATTTAACTTTGAAAAATAATTTTGGCACTTTTTGAGATTATAACCTGTAATTATGTATATTTTATTTATGATCTACATCTTTCAATTTGAAATATATTCTTGTAGTATTTCATTTTTGTGCAATTACTCAAAAAGATGTGTGTATAGTAAAATGTTTTATTCGTGAAAAATATTATGTTAATATATATATGTAGTATTTGGAATTTTGTGATTTCTCAAGTGTAAACCTTTTTATCCCAGTGAATTTATGTTGTTTTAGTTTGAAAAATTCTAAAAGGGAGCCTTATATAAAGTCTCAAGTATCGTCAAATCTAAACCTAAAATTGCTGAGCACATTTCATAGTTTTTTTTTTAAATAATGATTGCCCACATGCATGTAATTTTAATACATTACTTTAGACGTACTAGTTTACATCTGTATATGACAGGGAATAGCAGACAGCATTTATGAAAAGTTTATAGTAAAATGTTTGTGTCATAAAACTCACCTTCGACCAGTGCCCTGGGTTGCATATCACAGACAAATCCAGTTCAAATATGCAACCATTACTATGTAGTGAATGACCTATGGGGGTGTACTTCATGGTTGTTGATTACTGAAATGAGAGGACGTATGCAGCATAGGTTAAGGGGATTCATCAGTTTCTAAACTGTATTTTGGAAATAGGCTGTAAGATATCTTTTGCAACTGCATTCATTTAAACTCTTACACAACAACTAACTTCTCTAACATACTTTTTCAATTACTCCTACAATTTATGCATAAAATGTGCTCAGTGGTTTACATTCATCTCTGTATTTATTTTGTGCTTATTAGTATTATGGCTTGTAATGGTGTAAAATGTGTAACACTATAATAATACTTAAAAGTGTTTTGTGTGTTCATATTAACATTTTGTTTGACATTATCTGTGATTTTTATTTTGTACTTCTTAACTTTTATTTGGCTGTCACTGACTTGAAATTATTCCTAGATTTAGTTGTAAGTTTAATAGATTCAGAATGCAAGGTTTGAAAAACACGCACAATGTCCATGATTTCATTACAAGATATTATTGCTTATTTTAGTTTAGTCATGGCTTATTATTTTTAAATTTATGTATCATCCATCCATCCATCGCTCTTAGTCAGCTGGTTTTATTTTTATGTTTTCTGGTTCTTATTGAAGTTACTGTACATATTGATTCATTTGTAGATTCCTACGTACTTTTAACAGACAATCATTATAAACCCAGCCAATACAATTTTAAATTTTAAATAACCATTATCATACAAGGTTATATTATTGTTATACTAGGGTGTCTGCTGAAACTTTATTCAGCTATATTATTGCATTAATGTTATTTGCTACATCTTGTAGTAGTTTGAAAAATTGGTGATATAAAAATGCAATACTAAAAATATTAACAAAATAATGTAATATCTTCAAATATGTACTGTAAATACATACCTAACATTTTAATATGTACAATTTAGAAAATAGTCTAGAGCAGGGATAGTGAACCTTTTTACGTACACATTTTAAAAATTTACAAACAAAATATATCAACATTGTAATGTGACAAATGTTTATATAAAAAGATACTACATTATTAACTTCAATTAAATCAGTTGCTTAATGCGGGGATGTCCAACTTTTCAGTAAATGCAAGCTCATCTCATCTAGCGGTAAACATTGAAGGGTGCCATTATTCACTTATCTGGAAACATAGAACAATATTACCTCACTATAGTATGATGCAGGGTTACCAGTTTGACTTTTTATTCAGAAATTCTGAATTTTTTTTTTTTTTTTTTTACTTTAAGTAATCCTAAAATGCCTGTAATCAGATAAAGTAAAAATTACTATTCATATTTCTGAAAAAAAAAGGGGGGTCATATTGTCAACCCTGCTAGGGCATAACGATATGCAGATGCCTTATAAGATGCACATGCACCTTACAATCTGAGCCATAAGGCCTCATACTGTGCAGAGCTTGATGGGAAAAATAATTGCAGAAAAAAGCATAAATCATTGTAAATTTAGAATTAACCATTAAAATATTCTGTAAAGAAAAGATCCAAAAATTTTATGCTGCCTATTATAAAAAATCATGAATATTAATGATTTTAAAGAAAATGTTTTAAAATGGGTTTTTAATTTAAAAGACTTCTACTAACAAAAATCATTCAAAAGGTCGCCATGGCATCTGCAGGCACCGCATTAAACAGCCCTGCTTAATACATTAAATAACTGAGAACAGGGATCAAAAGATTTTCCTGTATATATTGGAATCAGTTTTTAATTTAATAAAATTTTGATTTAGAAATTTAATTTGTGTAAATATCATGTACTGTAACAAGAAAAAATTACAAATTTTTATTTTAGTATTTTTTTTTTTTTCTTATCATTATTTCAACATCTAACTTATAATAATCCAAGTTTCATAAAATTACATTAATAATTTATTAGTGAGACTTTTGTTTTTGTAAGTTCAATAGAGAATGCTTTATACCTGGTTTACATTTTGCTGTTTTTAATAATATACATAGCAACATTGGATATTGCAGTGATGGTATATGAAATGCCTATAGAAGGCAATAACAGTTATGCAAAATAATTACTTATATATTATTATGAAATTTAAATTTTTTACATACCAGCAAAATTGTCATACAGGTTTGCCATTCCAGGCCTAGGAAAATCGCCATTGTTTAATACATTATTTTGCCTATGAAGTTGTGGTTTGTACTTAGTTAATGCTTGCCTTTATTTAACTTTCAAACCTATTGAAATGATGCATTAACAAATGCTAGTTTAACAATAATTTTAAAAGTACTTCAGCTAAAACAAAGGAATATTTCTCTCTCCTTTCATACACAACACTTTTCTCTTTCATCCTCTTGCATGTTTGCTTATGTAAAAAGTGGACATCCTTAAAAATATTCTTCGGCTGAAAATTTAATTTTTGTCAGTTGTTTGTTTTTCATACTTGGAACATATATTTTAGGTTAAAAATAATATTATTAAAGAATTATATTTTGGTTAGATTATTTGCAACTGTAAATATTCTCTAATATATTACACATTTATAACTTAGTCTTATCCCACCTTATAAGTTGTATAAACACTGTTATAGTAATATTTGAAAGTGAATATTGTACTGTTATAAACTAAATCATTTATCAAGATATTTATTGAAATAAAGGCCAGATGTTGGCTTTATATATGTAGATCTTATATAATGTGTAGCTTTTATAAATATTTCATAAATTGTTTAAGGCTATAATGTGTAAGTACTTTAATTTTAAAAATAAATGTTATTTAATGATGCAGAGTCACTTGATTTTATTGTGGATTTGATGATGAATATAGACATATTTAGAAAATTAAAAAAGGAATTTGTTTTTCATTATATTAACTACAAATATTGTGTAAAAATTCATAATTTTATTCAGATTTTAAATAGTATTTCTTTCAAAGATAGGAAAACTTTTCCAGAATAATTTCTATTATCCGAGAAAAATGGGACCATAATTACCTTGGATAATTAAAAACTGAAATATAAAACACACAAGGTTTTCCATTTTGTGTTATAAAATAATATAACATTTCTTATTTTTAAAGATCCAAATTTTATTATAAACTTCTTTTAAAATCTTGATTAATTTTAACAATCATATTAAATTCTAATAATTTCAATTAAATATTTAAGTCTAAATGTATTATTTTCAATGATCATATAAAATTTATTCTTATTTTAAATAAATAACGAGTCGAAATCTGTCAAATTCAACGAATAAAAATTTTTAAAAAAAACTGATCGATTGAATGTATAAATATTTTTTTAAATAATTACAATTAATAATCAATCTTATATTGGCTTATCTAACTGTTAAAACAAATATTGTTTTTAACTAAATAATTTCAACTTTTCAAATTATTGAAAAATTAAATTTTATTCCTATATGTAATCAGTAACATGCAATTTAGATAATAAATTTTGAAGTTATTAATTGAGGCTTTGATCTTTGCTATTTAGTAATGAAAATTGCACCACTAAGGCACAATCTTTTTTTTTTTTTTTTTTTTTTTTTTTTTTCGGGAAATCTAATAATGTCATTTTCACCATCGCAAAATTTACATGCATACTATTCATATTCACTATTTTTAAAATATATTAATGTGTAATAGATTATTAATAAATATAGTCCCAAACTTGATGTCACGTTTGCCAGTTACAATTTTGCATGTAAACATTCACACTCTTTACTTGAGGTTCCAATCTGAGTGTCGTCGAAAGCCAAAAATTTACTTTTAGTCGAATTCGTCATAAAATATATCAGTTTACGAAAATATCAAAATCCGTTATCAAAGAAAATACTCATTCCATTTTTATTATGACATCATTTTCACCCTCTGAATGAACGTCTCGGTATCAACGGAAGGAAAAAAATATTGAAATGTATCAGCCTTATGAGTAAAAATGCATTTTTTTAAATAGTGACGTCATTTTCTGTTCAAAAGTTTTATAAAAGTTATTTTCAATTGTAATACAACAATGGCATTCGTATTGATATGGTAATTCCCATTTTTTCCCTATATTATATATCATACTCATGGAGCACATTTTATCTGTTTTCTAAATGACTTCAATTTCCTCATCGGAAAGATTTTGCTTTAGATATTACTTTTTAATCATAGATTATTTTCTGTTATTTTTACTTAATATTATTTCTCAGTAAATAATCTGTGTTCTTCCGCAATTAGTGCATAATTACACACAATCATTTTATTATGGTTAAATTTTATAAAATTATATAATTGTTTTTCTTATAAATACAATGACACATTCACTGATAAAATGACGCTTCTGATTGGTGGACTGTGATAAAGCAAAATTAATTTTTATTATAGAGAGAAAAGCTTAACCTGATTGTCACCACTTTGAAGAAATACCATAAAATGCTATTAAAAATAAAATGGCAATAAATTGAAAAATAGCTAGAATGGGCACATCTACAAAAGAAAGCTTTCATTAAAAAAAATAATAATTGTCAAAATCGGTTCAGTAGAAATCTTAGGGCTGATGACTAAAAAGACAGCCTGGTCTTTTAAATATGTAGATTTTCTCCATTAATAAATAATTTAAAATCTAAATCATTGATATTGATATTAATCATTTTAATTGCTTTTATTAACCATTTGGAAATGGTTGTTGTTTTCGGTCGAGTATGGGGCCAAATGATGCTCACATTTTATTTTTTTTAACGAAATTCAACGATGTTGTTTACTTTTAGAAGAATTTTTATTTGAATAGGTAATTGAAAGGCATAAAATCGTTAAAAATTGAAAAAGTTACAAAACGGGTAGGTGCAAATTATCAGATATGGAAAAATCCAATGCCAAAGAGCAACGCCGAAATGAAAATAGCAAAAATCGACGTCTTCATTTCATTATGTAAGCTATGAAAATCGAGGTCTTCAACTGATTATGTAGCCCATGAAAATTGAGGTCTTCAACTGATTATGTAACCCATGAAAATCAATTACAGAATAAAAGACCTCGATTGAAAAATTAAAGGTCTCGATTGATAGTAAAAGGCCATGTCTCAAGGGGCCACTAGCATTTTACAATCGGTCAATTCTAACCAGGAAAAATTGAGCTCAACGTAGGTAATTTGTCTCAATCTGTGGATGATTCGGTGGAACTGCTTTCGATTTGTAAACTGTTTTTCTTCTCGAAACGGGACTTGGAGAGTTTATCGATGAAAGTTTTTGTCATCTGAAGTTTGATCTTTGCGATCTGTTGTTGAAGAGGATGCAACGGAATTTGGTGGACGAAATAAATTCCAAATGCTTGTTGTAATCTATTAAATTACAATTATTTTTTTTTAGTTTTAATGATCTTACTGAAATACTTGTTAATTTGACATGTTTTCATTCAAAATTTGACTTGTAATTCACAAAATAAATAATCTATTAATGATTTTTAAACTTTAAACATCACCATCTTGTTTCTTTCCCTGTCTTTTAAGTAGTAGAAGTAGTCATCTTTGTTTTTCCTCAAACAAATCCATGAACCTATTAAAGCCTTAAAGGGATGCATCACAAAGGTCGAAAAACGCCTTTTCTCAATAGATGGCGCGGACTTTCACAGGTCGGGCGCGAATACTTTCATTTTCTGGCAAGCCATGTGAACCACCGACGTTTCATATATGTTCCTTGAGATAGTCCCCTATCTTTCCTCCGAGGTATCACTCCTGGTTCGAAGTCAAATCCACCACATTAAAAACATAGACAAAAGCACAGAAAGAGAAGGAGACACGGCTGATCTTTATCTACATACTTTATCTTATACATGGATCGGGCTGGTCAATTTTTACTTTCATCTATCTTTATAGGAAGAATATTGGATTCGCGAATTTTTTTTTTTTTTTTTTTTTTTACTTTCTTCTACAGTGTTAAATTCAGACACTTTTCTCCGAGAGGGATTTCTATTGCTCTAAGAGGGGACATTTTAGAATTCCGGGGGGGGGGGGGGGGGGATTGCACTTTTTGAACATTGAAAATACAAAATCTCAAATCTTCCAGACATTCCATTGCCCCCCCTCCCCCTTGAATTCAACAATGTTTTTCTATCTTTACAAGAAGAAAGTATTGGATTCGTGAAAATTTTCGAAATTCCGGTGTTCGGTGAATTTACACGTTTTAGGGGTCAAACATTCCAAAAAACATGTTTTTACAAAATGTCTGTCTGTATTTGACACAAATCTTGTGGCCGCTTTATCTCAAACTAATGCACGGAATTTAATAAAAATTTATATTCAGTTAGTCGATGATATAAATTGATGCTGATTAGTTTTTGGTGTAAATTGTTCAACAGGTGGCGCTGCTATGCTGCATTTTTCGCAATTTCCGCAATAGTTCTATCTCAAGAACTAAAGCACGGATTTCCATCAAACCTCAGATTCGGTTAATCCTTAACATGAGTTGATGCTGTTTACATTTTAGTGTGAATCGCCCAACAGGTGGTGCTGCTATGCTGCATTTTTCACGATTTCCGCAATAACTCTATCGCAAGAATTAATGCACGAATTTTCATCAAACTTCAGATTCAGTTTTTCCCAGCCCACGGCATGAACTAAACTAAGGAAATGTAAGTAGTTTGCGTTGGGCCTGGAGTAAGATGATTATCATTTGAGACTGGGTTCAAAATTTCAGCCCAATTTATAAATATGGATCAGACAATATTACTCCCGTGTTATTTATGTCTAATAATAAACTATTTTTTATCTAATATTTTCTTTAATATAGTTTTGCTATGAAATGCTTTAAATTAAAGAACTTAAATTCGGAATTTCAACAATATTGACATCTTTTAAACCTTTTAGGGGCAGAAGAGTTCTGTTTGTAAAATGATGAAATAATTGACTGACACCAGAATATTCAAACGAATTTCTTAGAAAGTAAAAACTTGCTATTTTTCACTTTCATTACAAAAGCAAAGTTTTATTAAAATATTCTTGGTGCAATTTGTCTGTTTTGGAATTAAAATTAGGTGGCTAGACCCTCCAGCCACCGCCCTTGAAACTGTTAATTATTATTTCTACAAATTTACAGTTACATTGCTAATGCATTTAACTAGCCAAAGGCCAAATTATGGGATAATTCTGGGGGAAATATTTCCGTTCATGCATTTTAGTTGAACCCTAGCAATCCAAACCAAATTTTGCAAAAAAAAAAAAGGAAGCATGGTAAATAAAATCTAATTAAAAATAAAAAAAAAGTATTTAGAATTTAAAATTTATGCTATATTTTCATGTGTACATTTTATTTATCTAGTAACACATAATATATCTGTTTCGACTTACCAATTTAAATTTTAGCATGTATATTTTATTTACTTAATGCTGTTCTCAAATTCAAACTGGCTAATTTCTGACACATTTTTTAATTCATTTTTAGAGTTCCATACTTAAAAAGTAAAAACGGAACCATTATAAGATTACTCCTGTGTCTGTCTGTTTGTCTGTCACAGCCATTTTACTCGTAAACTACGGAACGTGGAAAGTTCAAATTGGAGGAAGTAATAAAGACTATTGACCCACATATTTACAGATTATTATACATTCACAAATATATTTAGGAAAAATGTAGAGGGCTAATTAAGTTGCTTAAAAAAAAATATTTTTTTTTTACTATATTTTAAATGTATTTTTGGACTCAAAAATACATTTCTTTTGATTTTAGGTATTATATTTTCAGAGAGATCGTCGAAAAAGTGGTGCAAAAATATGCCCCCTTCCATCTATTTCCAAATCTACTGAAACTAAAATTATGAAAAAATTACAGGTAGTAGACGTTAATTTAAACCTTGCAGGAGAAATATAAGCGATTACCCTAGGTCACATAGTTTTTGAGAAAAGCGGATTTTTCCGTTACACACAAATTTTGATTTGTGGGCATTCAGCAAAAGGTATTGCGAAGCGCTGGAAGTACCTATCGTAGCAGAAGTATAAAAGAATTGATGATGATTTTCGAAAAAAATAATCAGTAATTAGCCGAGAACGAGGGGTGGCGTATTCTGTGTACCATCGGTTTTTAAAGTCTAGCTAACAACTTTGGATTTTATATTTGTTTAATACATACCCAGTAGCAGTATAAAAGCAATAAAAGCCAAATTGTTAAAAACAGACTGAATTAATCGTATAAATTACTATGGCATTCGCGACTAGTTTGCATTGAGGGGATCTTTCAATAAGCATCCCGTGTCTTACAAAGTTAATTAAAAACCTATCTGGAAAAAGGCGGCACGGACCAAGTCGGCATTGCAACTTCGCGATCTCCTTTCGAAGCGCGCTTAGCACAATGCCAAGTTTAAACTTTGAACAAGGATTTTGTTTTAGCTGCACTTTAAAAAGAAAAGATTATTACTGCACTGAATTTAGTTTTATGAAATGCCAAATGAAGTTTAAATATGAACTACTTTTATTGTCAATACCAAATTAAGATCATAAAAAAAAAAAAAAAAAAAAAATTAAAATATAAAAAAAGAAAAAGAAAAGTGCCCAGTTAAACTGATGGCATTGAGCTCACAGGTTATTCACACTAATTGTATATTATACTATTATTTCAAAGAATAATGCCCTCCAAAAATAAATGAAGGAGGATTAGCCCCCGTTTCCCCCCGTTATACTTAACCAATGAACCTACAAATCTAATCAGGGAACCTCCTTAACATAATAAACCGGTATACCAAATTTGAAGCAAATCAGATAATTTTGCATGAAAAATCCTTATCGCTAAATTAAGAGGGGGTCTAACACCCCTCCCCCCCCTTTGTACTTAACTAATGAATCTCCAAATCTAATCAGGAAAGCTCTTTATCAGAATGAACATAGAAAAAAAATAAAATAAATTGGATAATTCTGCATGAAAATCCATTTATCTAAATTAAGGGGAGGGGACTTGCCCCCTTTCCCCCTTTTATACTTAACCAACGAACCCCTAAATCGTAATTGAAGTACTATTTTCTTTTTTGGTAAAGGCAAAAAAATCCGATAAATCTGTCAACCGAATTTCTTGTTGTGACAGAGAAGCGCAAGAAAAGAAAAATCTGTCACTCTGAGACAACAATCGCTTATACTTAAAGATGCAGTTATTCATTCATCGGAAAATGAAAAATCTGCCCGATTACAAATCGTTTCAATAATCATCCCTACAAGTATCTAGCTTTAATGTTTATAAATGAGTCAGAAAATGTGGCTAGAATTTTTGCGTTGTTCAGCAAAGGAATTTTTTTTTTTTTTTTTGAGAACTTTAAATTAATAAAAATATCCAAAAAATGCCTTGAGCGCACGTTTTGCTGACACATTTCTTATAAAATCTCGTATTTCTATGTGTATTTTTATAAGTTAGAAAATGAACTAGTTCAAAATAATAATTCCGTGTGCAAGCGAGGATATCAGAAATGTTCTTGCAACTTTTTTTTTTAAACCTCCAATATTCTATTCCTTGCAGGCAACAATTAAAATGTCATCCCTAAAAAACAAAGATACGTTATATATAAGTCAGCCATAAAACGAAGCAGTATCATTGTACCGTTCAATACTGATAATCTGTACTACATTTTTTTTTTTTTTTTATTCTAAACATTGCACATTTTCAATTTTTACAACTTCGTATAGGGAAGAAAAGTAACTGCAATTTATTTGAAAACTGCATCATAATTTATTTTTGAGATATTAATATTTTTGTAGTTTTTGATGACATTTCTGTAATGGCGACAACTGAAGTACTCCATTTCTGTAAAAAAAGGAAAATAGTAGATTACTATATCTTTTTGTTGCCATTTTCGCATAACTGAAAAAAAAGTAATTAAAATGAGTGCTATTTTGAAAAAAAAAAATAAGAAAGATTATTTTTTCTCATTGGGGGCGGCACTAAATTCTGAAAAAGCAGAATTCCTGCATTTTTTTTTTTTTTTTTTAATAGGAACGGTATCTAACAATTATGTTACCAAACTTCTCATGTAATCAATACTCCCGAAATTTTCAGATTTGAAGTTGCCTGTTCATTAGTTTATTTGCATACAATGAATGAACAATATTTGTTATATATTGAATGAAACATTTAGTGTTTTATAAGAACAGATACTGGATATATTTTTTTGACAAATCAGAGCCGAGTAAATGTTGTTTTAACTTGTCAAAACGAGGTTTACCAGTGAAAGTTGCGTAATATCTGAATCTCCAGTAAAATGATCGCTTTTCAAGGAGGGACAAATTTCATTTCATAGAAGGAAAAGATATCCACAAGTGCCCCGTCCCTTTCCTATCCCTTTCAAAGGAAGGTCAACAGGTCAATCGTCGTCTTTCTAGTCGAAAAAAGCACTTCTCCTAGCTGGTCTAAACGGAAGCGTCTAGGTTTACTGTATTTTGGGGAAATATTCTCATTATGGCATGTTATGCCAAGAATAAAATAGCATTACGAAAAAACTAAAAGGCTTCTTGGAGAATATTTTATATAATATTGTCTAAAATATATCACTTATTAAATTTACAAGAAAAATAATGATAATAATTTACAAGAAAATATACAAAAATGATAAAATATATTGCTTCGTACTCGATTCCTTCATAGTACAGGACATCTAATGCCATCTGATGATGTCTACTGGAACCAAAGAAAAAAATTTTTTTAAATAGATTAAAAAAAATAGGCTATATATTTCATTTATAAAATTAAACTACGTTGAAGAAATAAGTTATATCAATCCCCCCAAAAAATTTTAAAGAAATTGGTTCAATAGCAAATGCGCAGGTGTGATTTGAAAAATGTAACATGGGCAGCATAGAGCAAAATATAACTTACAGTTACCGTTAAACAAAATTTCTTGCATTCCTGAATGTTCTCACTACCATTACCAATCCAAGAAAAATTGATACAAAAATATCATTTTCATGACCATAATGTAATGGTCACTTTTTCTAATCTATTGCCAAATCACCTTTCACGAATTTTTGCTTTAGCGATTATTCTCTAGAAATTCCTTACAAATCATATCTTCAAATTAACGTGGACTGGAGCTGGCTGTAAACTAAAATAGCTTTTCTTTTTTAGAAAATACAGTGCAAAGTCTCAAATCCGGACATCTGAAATTCGGAATTCTCCAAAATCTGGATGTTTTGCTGACTAGCGTTATTTTATTTATTTATTTATTTTTAATTAAAAAAAAGTTTTATAAATTTGGAATTTTTAAAACCAGATTAAAAACCTCTTCACTCTTCTTCTAACAATTTTTAAAGAACAAAGATATTCACACTCTTTTCAATCTACATGTCTAGTTTCAGCAAAATGATCTTATGATCTGTTCTCCCGTAATGCTTTTCCAGGCATGCGATACCCACATGAACACACACACCTTGCCTGGATGGCTTTTTAAAAAGCTGTGATGTTTCAAAACTATTATTTGGGTTTTTTTTTGTTTGTTTGTTTTTTTCTCATTTTTTGCGTGGGAAAAACTATTCAAATTCTATTCTTTTAAATGTAAAAAGGACTCCGTGAATGTTTCAACAAGTTTATTTCCCTTACTGTTGAAAAAGGAAAAAAAAAATCCATATCTCCTATGTAAATTGACAGATTTCTTTCAGATTTTCAGCAAGTTCAAATTATGCTGTAAATTAGGCTGTATAACAAATTTTTATTAAAATATAATCAGTTATTAGAAAGTTACAACGCCTGCCAAAAATGCCCACTTTACAGGAACTGTGAAGAAAAAGTAGAACTATCTGTGGTTTGTTTTTTGTTTATTCACTTCGTGAAATCGGAAGTCGAATGTTTACACAATCAAATCATCAACTTTGGGTAGATAATATCAAGTAAAAATTAAATTTTAAATAAGTGTTAAGACAATATTAACCTTTAAATGGTTAAATAATAGAGAGAATAATAATTTTTAAAAATATGATTCACTTCGATTGTTAATGATTTACTAATTCAAATCTAAAATATGTACATCTTAAAATTTTAATTTCATACCTTATTTTTTTAAATAATCTAAAATAGAAGTCTGTTTAATGAGCTTGATATCTATCCCTAAAAAAAGCTTTTTTCAAGATCCTTGAAACAAGAATATGTAGAACCAGATGCATCAGTTAGTTGAATGTAGAAACAAAGGGTTTCTAGAACATCTATTACTTTTGCAAAAGTCGATGGATGTGTTTCTACATTTTCTTCATTATCCGATTCATCTGCATTAGCTTTGTCTTTGAATGTCTGTGGCTATTTCTTGTATGTCTCTCATTTTTGCCATTTTGATACCCACGAAATCGTTAAAACCAAATATTCCCCCAGACACGGCATTCCATTCTTCATCTAATCTAATAGTGACTGATCTTCGGAACAAGGTGAATCATTTTCAGCATCCTTCAGAATAAATCCCTCTTTCTTTAAACAATTTTGTATGCATGTTTAATTGACGCTTTCCCATGATGAACAGAGCATATTTATTGCATCAAGTATGAACATTTTTTTTAGAATATTTACTGCACTTTTTAATTCAAGTGAAGCAAGAATTCTTCGAATCAAAAATTTTCTATAATTTACTTCTATACAACCAATTCCCAAATCCAACGGCTGAAGTCTACTTCTGCAGTTTGCAGGGAAGAAAACAACTTATGTACTGATGAGCTTTGAGAAGCCTGAAGAGTGAGCAGGGCACTGGTCAATGGATAAAATAACTTTTTGTTTTTTCCTTTTCTATTTTCGCTTCAAATCGCTGAAGAAATTAAAAAAAATATGTTAGCATTCATCCATGCCTTTCTGCTATTATCGTATTTAAATGGCAATTTTTTTTAAAGTTTTTGAAACAACGAGGATTTCTTGATTTCCCAATAATCAAAGGAGATAATTTCTCAGAACCATCTGCACTACAGCAAAATAGAATTGCGAATCTCTCTTTACCACCATGACACGCTTCACCCTTGAAAGATAAAGTTTTATCGGGCATCATTTTAAAAAGAGGCCCGTTTCATTGCAATTAAAGATGTCACAAAACTTATAATACTTCAATACAGTTGGCAGATCACTTAACCACTGCTCAACATTATCTTCATTAATGCTTGCACTTTCACCACTTATAATGCTCATAGCTAATCCATGCTTATTTTTATTGGGACGCAGAGAAATTTTCTATTCCAAAAGTCTGTGCTAATTCAATTCCTTTTTCTTTTAATAACTGACAATTGACTGGTATATTGAAAGCACGAGCTTCTCTAAGCCACTGCACTAATGCTTTTTCCAATTGATCAAATTTTGCTCGCTGTATTCTACTCTGTTTCTTGCAGGGCTGCAGAGTCGGAGTCATCCATTTTACAAGCAGTTCTGCATTGTCGGAGTCAGCCCATTTTTGAGCGAAAGAGTTTGAACTGGATCTGTTAAAATTCCCGGAGTTGGAGTCGTCCGTTTTTCCCACCAACTCCGCAGTCCTGGTTTCTTGGAAGGAATTTTGCTTTCTTTGTTGGCTGTTTTAATTGCATCTTTGTTTATCAAAATGTCTTTAAAAGTTGTAACAGGAATTTTGAATTGTTCTGCTAAAGATTTTTTCATCACATGGGGCATCTCTTTGGACCTCCATTTTAAAAGAAATCGGTAATTTTGTTTGCTTATTCATTTTCAGTAAAAAAAAAGGTCAGTGTTTTGAGCGATGACAGAAATTTGAGAACAAAAAAGACTTGATATGTGCAGACTAATAAGACAGATTTCAACTGCCTCATTTTTGAAAAAAAAGCCTCTCTCATCCTTCCCCCTACTCTAGAAATAGCAGGTGCAAAGGGCTGTGGCCAAGGAATGCAGCTTCCAATTATCGTTCAGAAAATAAAAGCAAAAGAAAAACAATTGACTTCCCTTTTACACATTCATGTGATTTTTTTTTTAACACTAGAACCGCGGAGCGGGTCAGTTTGACCCGAATCGATGTTTAATTTATGACCGCGCAAAACATATTGTTTGAAAAAATATTTCCTTTTCTGACTTTTAATATTTTTAGGTAAGCAACAACATATCAAATTTTAAAATGAATAAAATAAATAAATTTCCAATTATAACCACTTATACCTAGAATCGCGAAGCGGGTCAGTTTGACCCGCTACATGTTTTTACACATAAATGACGAAAAATATATGCATTTTCTCAGAAGTATGACATATATGCACAGTGTAAATAGGGGTTTGGATGCAATGGGAAATTATAACAGATATTTAGAAGGATTCTTGAAGCTGGTTTTATTCTGCATTTATTCTAAGTATAGATAAGATGCCACGATGGCGCAATATTATAATACATAGAAACATTTCATGAAATAATGAAATTCTTATGCTTCGATATAAAATTAACCCGAACATATCATCTGGAGACAGACAATTTTTTCCCAATTTTTGATATTTGGACGCGTTTGATTGAAAATTTAAAAATTAACTCACACGAGGGCCCATGAAATCAAAGGCTTTGAAATCCAAAAACACTAACTTTTTAAGAATGTAAGATTCTCAAGAAGAGAAATACCAGTCTCTGTACAAATGTCAAAATTGGAATTTTATGCGACTACTGTACTAAGCTCAGTCTATCTGTTTACCAGGAAAAAAGATAAATATGTTTTGTTGCTCAGCAGTTTATACCCATATGTTGAAGTTTTAGATAATTCTAAAAAACTGATAGGGGAGAGTAGCCATATTTGGACTGCCGCTTTAATTGGACCGTTGCCATTCTGCCGTTAATTACAGGAAGAGACGCCATCTACCGCTGAAATCCTACTCATCAGAATGACGTCACTCATGATTAGAAGAAGCAACCGCCTACCACGTGTTGTTTTCAGGCAGTTTTAAAAAACCTAAAGTTAGCTGTTTTGATCTAATTGTTTCCTACTAAACGTAAGTGAATACTTTAAAACTAAGGTAAGTTGTTATGTTTTCATATACATATATAAATTCATCTGTTTATTGCGCATATTTTTCATGCGGATTTGTTCGATTTCGTTTGTGTTCTTAGTCTTGAAATTATCTGTTTTAAAAAATGGCGCGGTTGCCGTAATTGGGCCAATTTAAGTTGCTTAAATTGGGCCAGATATGCGATCATAAATTTTGAAAAGTAAGTAATGAATTTCGAGGACGGTACGCTTTGTACATTATTTTTTTTTAAATATTTTATAATGAATAACTATCTCCATGCAAGTTTTTTTTGGTACATCTGGGTTAATTTTTTTATACACTTTAGGCCTATATAAACATAAAATATTTTAACATGTTTATGCAATAAATTTTGTTCGCAATTTGTTTTATCTTGTATGTGTTTGTATTTATTTTCTTTGACTTCTTTATTCCTACGACGTATTTAGTTTACAGAGTGGAATTCAAACATTTTCCTCCAGGAGGATTTTTGTGATTCCATGAGGAAGGGCTGACTTTTTACAGTTCTGGAGGGTGTAATTACACTTTTTGCATTACCTCAAACCTTCCGGGGGGGGGGGGGGGGGTGCTGAATTCAACACTGTTTGAATATATAATATTTGCGTATGATTTCGTAGCGTGTTTTTCAATAGAACTTATTTTTTAAAAAACTTTTTCAATAAAACTGTTTAAAAACTTTTTACTGTTAAAAAAACTAGAAAAAGACACAGACAAACTGTCTGGAAGAAACACACCCGTGACAGCAAGAGCTGTTAAAGATATACGAAACAAAAAGGAGAGTGTAATTTGTGAAGAAACTGACCTGCAAGAAGGTTGCAGCTACAAATCCTCCCCAAAAGCCAAAAAATCATTAGAAATGTTATATCCTTTGCTAAATTTAGTTAAATAAAAGTGCAGAGGGGGGCAAAAACACGTTGTGTTAACATCTTCGCCATATAAAGTAAACCTTGAAATGAAAAAGCACAAAAAAAAAAGACAATAAGGAAGCTATCACAGCACTAAAGCAATTGGAACATAAAGTTTTAAAAAATAGAAGTAATGCAATTAGCAAGGAAATGATGGAAGGGAAGAACTACAATCATAATGTAAAGAAAACTTTTGTTGAAAAAATAAATCTAATAATTCAGAATCTAAAAAGAAAAATCTAGATAGAGATGATTTGTTTTGCCTAATTTGTAAGAAAAATAAAATAGCGGAAATGATTAGATTGCCAAATACTGTTCCAGATTGTGTGCGCTTGAAAAAAAAAATCAATAAACGAAATTCATGTATAAGCTTTGCATCACTCCTTACATGATATTCAAGTAACAGGAAATTAGTTCCATAATTTCTATTTTTAATTACTGATAATTTTCATTTATATTTTGAATACATTTTGATTTAAAACAATTACTCTTATTTTCTTATTAGGTACTGTTATTTTGTTTAATTGTTTCAGTAATCGCAAACTTTGCTTTTAATAAAATTAGTTATATTCCCTAGTCATTAAAACAACCTGATTTTATTTGGTCCAATTTAGGAGACTAGGGGTCCAACTTAGGCGACCGGTTGCCGAATTTGGACCACTTTTGAGAAATTTTTCGAATTAAAATAACATTTAAGATTTTCAAAAAGAAAATAATCTAAAGATTTATTTAGTTAGTAGATGAATTGATTAACCCCGTGTAGTGATGTCTTGCAGATATTCCAAAAATTAAGTGAATTACACCTGAAAATAAGTGAAGTGATCCAAATTCGGCTACTCTCCCCTACAGGTGCTTACTGCAACGCAACTCTGTGCAGATGTGTTTGACCAGAGGACCACACTGTAAAAAAAAGGACTAAAAAACGGAAATACTAGTGGAAATCTAGATGCCAGTACTATTTCTGTTTTTTTATGGGAATTTTTACCCATAAATTACAGAAAATTTTCTGTTTTTCTGATTA